>JAOTOM010003533.1:0-162873 GCA_034440615.1 Ashinkailepas kermadecensis
ATATCGTACGTGACGGAACACGAACGCTTCGACCAGTAGCCGCATAGTCCCGCGTGGTATGCGATACCTCATCCTAGCCACTGCGATGAGAATACAATAGCAGCGTCGTATAAGAATCGCAATGAGCTGCTCCCAGGAGAGGCAATCGTCCAAGGTGACACCAATAATTATAACGCAATGCGACGGTATTATTTTGTAGTTTTCGAAGTACGCGGGGTAATGGCCATCTACCTTTTGATTACGTGGTTGTATAATAAAAACTTCTATCGTTGAGGTGTATATTTGAAGCCTATTTTGTCCATACAAATTTGTTGCAGAGGCCAGAGTGGTGTTGACCAGTTTTTTTTTTCAGTACGGAGAGATCTGACATTACATCTAAAGTCAAAAACTGGGTACCATCGGCGTACATGACAATCTTACCGTACGGCATGTATTGTGACATGTCGTTAGTGAATATAAGGAAAAGCACAGGGCCCAATATAGAGCCCTGTATCACCACATGTCTCACCGATAGAGTCTTAGAATGTTGAACATACTGCATGCGAGGCTGCGTATCGCATTTTCCAAAGTTCACAACTTCTAACGTTCATAATTTCTAAATTGGAATCAAACTTGCAAAAAAATTGGAAGTGAACTCCTAAACATCCTGGATAGGAGGCCTTCATATTCTATAAAATTCATAAGTTCTAAATTTGAAGTTCAGTTCCAAAACTTAGCAGATAGCGTCCAAATTGAAAGTAACTTCCAAAAATTTGAAGTGAACTTCCAAAGTAGCACGGATAGGAACCTAACCCAACCTAGCCCAACCTAACCTAACCTAGCCTAGCCTCGCCTAGCCTAGCCTAGTCTAGCCTAACTTAGCCTAAGCTTCCGACTTTTGGAAGTTAGCTTCCAATTTGGAAGCTAACTTCCAAGTTTGGTAACTTAGCTTCCAATTTGGAAATTATGAACATTAGAAAATATGAACGCCTCCAATCTGGACTGTCTTAGAAGTTACCTTCCAATTTTTGGGAGTGAACCCTCAATTTAGAAATTATGAACGTGGGAAGTTGTGAAATTTGGGAAATACGAACGCCCCCCACCGCCCGTATACGATTGCTAATCCATGCGGAACAACCACTTGCTATTAATGCTATGCCATCCTAGCTTCTCCAGGAGGCCGTGCTGAATGATGTTTAATGCCTTTGAGGTACATACCTGCGGTGACTAGTGACGTCATCATAGCATTGTCAAGATTGCTAGTCGCTATATGGTATTACAGCACCAAGCACTGCCGCCTCCGTAGATAGGCCAGGGGAGAACGGTATTGCTGCGGGGCGTAGCACATGGTGACTAGATAAATAATACATGAGTTGTGTGCATACTACACCCTCACAACTCTTAGCCAAGACCGGTAATGTCGATATTGGTCGGTAGTTGAACGGTTCGACATTGTCCCCACCCTTATATATCGGCACTATTGAAGTGGTTTCCATGACGGAGGTCACAGTTTACAATGCCGCTATTAATGATATGCCAAAAGTGTGATACAATAACAGCAAAAGTCATCATCAGCATTGCGATTGTAATGCTGTCGGCACCGCACTGGCGTGAAGATGCCATCCGCCGCAGCGTGGCCGACAGCTCCGGCAGTGTGGCCGGACGCGGGGCCAACGCTCCGCTGCAGACTCGCGGCGGGCGCGGCGGCATCGTTACCCCGGTGTGCCCGGCCGCCAGACTTTTCGCGACTGTGCAGCAGACGCTGGCGAAGTAAGTGTTCAGTCGTTCGGGCCCGCATGGCTACTAATTTGTCGGCAGGTCAGACTTAGGCTTGTGCTTCTTTGGAGCGACTAGAAATCGTTGATTTTTTTTTTTAATGGCGAATTTTGTGTTTCTGTATGACGTCAGAAAATATTCAGAGCTGACCTGCCGCTGTGCCGTTTTCACCGAGCTACGCAAGAGCGGTACTCGTTCTCCGTCTCCGTACATTGCGTTAGGCCTTTATCAGTTCGGGCCTGACCTGTGGCTGCGATGGCTTCTCTGACGTCAGTGTCTTGTAGCCATGGCTGTGGCCGACGAAGTGCTTTTATCTGTCGGAGCCGCCGGTAACACATATAAGCCCGCCGGTCTGGAGTGCGGAGCGGTGAACGTGGCGGCACTGCCAGTGATGGACGGGCTCCATCATCCCAGCGTGACACAAGCAAGTCAACTGGCGATGCTACAAGCTTGTCATGGGGCTTTAGGGTTTTAGGGCGCATCGACCATGGTAGATCATTTAGCGTTCATCATCAGTGGGCGCTGAATGATCTACCATGGTCGATGCGCCCTAAAACCCTAATCACGCACACATACAAGCTTGTCATGTTATACGTGTGTTTTTGGTGATGGAGAGGCGGCCGGGTTCCAACCCCCTCTCCGCTCCCTAGACCCGTTTCCAAGCAAATCGGTGCTGTGATAAAGTCATAAAGTCATAAAGTGATCAGGCTTAATACGAGCCACAGGGGCCCATCTGAGCTAAGCCAAAAAAAGGAGAGATGCCATAAAACGAGAAATGGGGCACACCCCAATCAGTACCATATCCCCATTCCAAACGAACTATCTAGCCCAACTTATCTAGAATCATTCGCTTGATGTCGCATAGTACAATCCCCGGTACCCATACCCCATCAATAATTGTATAGCTCCTTCATCAATGTCTGCTTAATGGGGCCTGCGCAGTACACACCTACCAGCACCAATCTCACCCCATTCACCACCAATTATAACTGAAAAACAGGATTCTCTAACCTAAAAAAAATTATCCATCCTATTTTAAAATACATTCAGTGAGGGGGCCAATTCAATTCAGCAGCCGCCCTTTGACTGAAAACCTTTGCATTTAACTATCTTACACTTTGACTTCCCCAACCTGAACTGGTAACCCCTATGCAAGAACCTAAATCGAAGAGCATCACTCAGATTAGACATTATCTAACCCTTTAGCGATTTTAAACGCCTAAGTTATATCACCTCTTCATTTCATATACTTGAGTGAGTACAAATCTATATGCCACAAGCCATTCCCTATATTTGAAGCTACCTGGTTTACTAATAGGTCTAGTGGCTTTGCGATGCACTCCTAGCATATCTATATCTCTTTCTAGGTAAAGGCTCTATACCTGTACATAATATTCCAAGTGGGGTCGCACATAGGCTCAGTAAAGTTTTTGATGATTCTCTTGCTCTTATACCTCATACTCCTACCAAGGATCCGTAGCATTCTGATCGCACTGTTCCTAGCTGAAACACATTGCTTTTCTGCTCTGAGGCCATTTAAAACTACCACACCTAACTCTCCTTCGTGTTCAATGACATCTAATTCCATACCCCATGTATGTCCAAGTGCCTAACCTTCAGACTCCAAATACATCACAGCCTTACACTCATCATAGTTGAAAGACCATTCACAAGCTCACCTTTTTAGGTCCTCCAAGTCACATTGTTCATCAGCCGCAGTGGTGGGCACAACTAACCGAAAAGTTAGCGTCGATAAACGCTAATCCGCTAACTCAAAAGTGAACTTCGATAACGCTAAACCGATACACCGCTAAAAAAAACTTAGCGCAAGCTAACGATAGTCGATAACTCCTAACTATTGTTATATTAATTTAGTTTCGGTTGCGTTTTTCTCTAAAACCCTTCAAAACAGATAGGAGAGCTGGAAGTTTAATATGTTGTAGCTGAGACATTGCGCTTTCCAAAACCGTACAAGCATGGCGAGATTAGATCGTAATCGAGGTGTACCTCAATAATTAAATGAACCAATTAAATTAAACATTAGTTAGCATTCAACATGATGCTTATTTACAGTGAAAGAAGTATTAAACGAATAAAAAATATTAAGACCTAAAACTACACATGAAAAACTTAAATTATATAATTAATGCATTCACCCTGGCTTGGCCACCTGTTCCTTCCCTATCGCCTCGACGTGATGCTGATTGTCCTTCATGCACATCAGCCTCTCAAAGTTGGCATCTGACAGAGTGGCTCTTTTGGTCCTCATGGTGTCCTTGCCTATGGAGAACAGGCGCTTGAATGCAGTACTGGATGGGATAGCCGTGCTGTACTTGAAGAACAGGTCGATCAACACTTGCTCACCCAAGAAGGCGACGTCAGTCAGACGCCTTCGAGCCGGCCTCCAGCTGGAGCTTCACCAAGTTCTGCACCGTGGACTTCAGTGACCTGTAGCTCTTGTTCTCCTGGAGCCGAGTGATGCTGCTGAAGAAGTAATCTTCCACATCCTCATTCCTGGTGGTGCTGCTGCCCCCTTCACTGGTTTCCCTCAGCCCTTAGGGCTGTCTCTACGGCGGTTTCCATAGCCTTCTTTACCCTGTTGAGTTGGCTGTGATTATGCTTCTCCAGCCAGAACAGGCGAAACCTGAGGTGGAACGCAGCGTCCAGTTGGCACTCCTGGTCTTCTAGGAGGGCCAAACCCTCGTCGTCGTCGCGTGGCCAGCAGCATGTTAGACTGACTGTTGCAGACACGCTCACAGCAGACAGGAACACCCACGCTGGCCGCTCGCCGCCCGCTGTGACTCTCCGGCCAACTACCAGAAGCGCTGCGATCACGTCGGCCGCTTCGAGGCGATGCAACTTAATTTATCGGCGACAAAAAAAACGTTAGCGAACTTAAAGTTAGCGGAACTCAATTTAGCGAAGTTGCAATTTAAGCGGAAGCTAATTGGTCCGCTAGCGGTTTTCGAGGTTATCGGAAACGCTAATTCGCTAACGAAAAAGTTAGCTTCGCTATTAGCGGTTAGCGGATTAGCGGAACCGCGCCCACCACTGATCAGCCCTACATCAATATTGTTCACGAAGATGATAAAGATTAGAGGACCCAGAGGATAGCCCTGAGGCATTCCACTCAGAACATCCTTCCATTAAACTTTTCATCCTTTTAGTACTACTCTTTGTTTTCTTCCACTTAACCTGCTCCGTCTCGGTAGGGGTTCGAGGGTCGTTTTACACCAGCCCCTAAGGTTTCCCGCGGATATTAAAGAAAAAACTGTGCGCGGCAGCGCATACAAATTTTGCACACCTTTTCCACATCAATTTGGCATGTTGTGTGCAAATTTTGATGCAAGGCCGTCCACGATCAACGAGCTATTAAAGGTCAAGTGAGGTCACCTCTAAAAATGTTCAACCAGTCGTCACGCTTTAGCGGATAAGGATGCTTGAATGAAACTTTCAGCGGTTGCTTATCTTTAGGGATTCAACAAAACGCACCAGAGGATTTTTGGATTTTTTTTCCGTTTTGATGACGTATTAGTTATTTGCCCGTTAGGGCTAAAATCGAAGGTTCTGGCTAAAGTAAGCATTTTCATATGGACAAATTGACTTAAAACAACATTTTGCGGTCCGCTCTACCAATTCGAAGAAGAAAAATTAAAGGAAATTGAAAACTCAAAATTTTGGAAATTTATGAAAAGTCAAATGTTGATATTTTGGGTGAAAAAAAATTGTTAGGGCCATGGTCGAATTCGCCTTGCTTTTCTGATTCAAAATAATTATTGTTTTTAAAATTTCTCCCAAAATGAACTCCTCGGAGCCAAACAATATGTTAGTCGTGATCACATTGACCCCCTAGTAACGTCACTTTTGGGTGGACAAAATTTTAGGGGTGGATTTCTCCCCTTCTCTTGGAGCGCTGTCCGATGACAATTCCGCTTTCGTTTTCCTGCAACGCTTGGTTTGAAAGTTAGAGGGGGTATAAAAGGACCCCTCCATGAGACGGTGTTTCAGGATCTGACCGGAAAGTCGTTTACGGGTTAACAACGCTTCAATTCGACCTAGAACCTTTCCATCAATCCAGAGCTGTTGTAGTTGGTGAATCTAGACGCTTGTGTGGAACTCTACCAAATATTTGCTAAATCATACCTGCATGCCATCTGTCCTGCTTTGATTGTCAACTTCTCCAGCTACATAGTCCATGAACTCCAGTTGGCTGTATCCCTTACAAGGTTCGGCCTATCGAGATGAGCCTGAACATCCTCATTGACCATTTATTTCTGGTACCTTGCAAACTAGTGAGGTCAAATCAACTGACCAGTAATTTTCTACACACTTTCTATTTCACATTTTGAGAATTGGTGCTACCTTTGTATTGCGCCAATCTTCTGGTACTTTATAATACTCGAATGACGGCCTGAAAATGATACCTAGAGGAACCGCTGAAACTTGACGACACTGCAAAATTTATATTATATCAGTCATCATGTCCAGCAGCTTTATTTGGTTTTATTTTCTGCAATCGTTCTTTTACAGCTCCTGCAGTTATTGTAAGATTTTCCAGTTTGTCCCTTGCCATAGCATAACCTTCAGTGGTTTCAAAGGTACTTGAGTTCTCTTTAGTAAATTGATGAATATTGCTTCCTTAGGGACTCAACTATGTCACAACCATCAACCATGGTTTCACCATCTACCTCCAGTGGCCCGACACTACATTTGTTTTTACAGTAACTGAATCTGATCCAAACCTTGTAGATTGCACTCTTGGGTTGCAAATATTGGGTGGGTACTGCGCTCTCGGTTGTAAGTATTATAATTGGAGTCATTAGCTTAGTACTTCACATGTTTCACCCAGGATAGGAAGGGTTTGAGGGTGCCTCTGTCCAGTGGCATTCCGTAGGAGGGCATTCCCACAATCCCCTGAGATATTATGGGGCCCCCAAAAAATCGTGCCGTGGTTCGGAAAAATTGCGCTAGGCTCCCTAAAAATTCCCGCTGTGGCCCACCAGAAATGTGTGTGTGTGTGTGAGAGAGAGTTTTGCCAGCCTGCCACCGTGTGGTGATGTCGGCTGTTTCCGGTAATGTGTAGATGAATGTGGTGGTGGGTTATGGTTCATGGAACGACGTGGTCGGGGGTAGAAGGAATACGCACTGCGGCTCATAACAATCAAATTGTGAACCAAAACGTCGCGCAGGAGCGCCAGAAAATGGCGCCATGGGCCCAAAAATCGCACCAATGACCTTGAAAATCACATTGGGGGCCTCAAAATCGTTCCGAATCACTCAAAATGATGCTGGGGCTCCGAAAGGTGGGACCGGGCGCCTGAGAATACGACCGGGCCACAAAAAGTCGCGCCGGGCCTCGAAAAGTCGAGCCAGGGCGCCCACAAATTACGCTGGGGCCTCAAAAGGTAGGGCCGTGGCCCCTGGAAATCACGCTGGGGGCTAAGAAGTTTAGTCGGGACCCACGAAAATCACACTGGGCCCCAAAAGTTCTCACCTGGGCCACTGAAAATCACGCTGGTCCCTCAAAAAGTCGCATCGGATTGGTGCAACAGAAATCCTGGCTGCCATCACGCCGTGACGACAGCTTACAGCAAGCCGTGCCATCCCCTTCAGCAGCAAAGTAGGTCCGGCTCAGTTCTACACTTCGTACCCGTTATTATTGAAAACAAAATTGCCAACGACATGAAATGAAACACTTAGTTAATGACACACCGCGACTGGTGCCGCATGCTGCCGGGAAAAATGTGTATAGCTAACTGCACGTGCCACCGAAAACCCATCAGAGCCATTAATAGATCTGCTCGGCTCCCCTGTAACGCATTCATCCATGCCATCCATTATTCATCCACTCGAGCCATAACATGCCGGCTCGGACCGGACGCCACAATGCCCGAAGCCGACGCCGCGGCGGAGGCACGCGCCGACACAGCTCGCGCCAAATTGAATGTGTAACCACCAATTAGAAGGGCGCACGCCGCTGCGCGCCGATTTGGCGCGCATCGTCGGTTCGGCACGCTCGCGCCAGGTTTGCAAACAGGGCTGCGGCGGCGTGTGGACGGATTACGGCGGCGTGTCCTTTGATGACTTCATGGCTGCATTGGCGATTATTTACACAGGGGAAAATATTGGGAATGGAGAGGACCAGGGGGTGAGTAGCTGAGTGCATGTGAAGTGGATGGCGGAAAGAGAGCTGGAATGGAGGTCGGGCTGTTAACGAGAGTGGCGGAGAGAACGGAATGTGAGGGAGGTAACGATAGGGACAGATGTAGGCTACTGACAAGATAACTTATTTTAATTCATGTGATTTATCACAGCATCATAACATTTGTTATCATATAATATCGTTATCATATTATCGTCTTCGCCGTGATCATATATCGTCATTACATTGTCGTTTTCGCCGTGACCACATCATGTCGATATCACATTATCGTCTTCGCCGTGATCATATATCGTGATCACATTACCGTCTTCGCCGTGATCATATATCGTTATTACATTATCGTCTTCACCGTGATCAATCGCCCCTCTATTCCACGGGTTGTCATCGAATGTGTCTGGCAACACGCAACCCGCCGATTTTCCTCGTGGCTCAAGATCAATCAGGGCAGGAATGGCGAGGTACGACACAGTTTTGAACCGCTCCACTTTGGAGTATTGATGGTCGATGAACGGTAGAATGGTTGAAGGGGATGTTAGACATTTGTGTCCGTGCTTTCCATGTAATGCCATTCGGCGCATAGATGAACTAAATCGGAAGATATGGAGGGACTCTCTTCCCCTCAACCTGAAAGATAGTGGAGCACTTCATTGTAGGGATAAAAAGCTTGGTACTGAATTATTTATCTGTCATCATAATTTCGATTAAATATTCAGGCGTATCATCTGTGTCAGCTTACGCGGTAGAGCAGTCAACTGTACACTTCAGTAGACACTTCTGTGGAAGTGGCACTTTTCTGAGTTTTTTTCATAGCGATATTTAGGCAAGTTTGACACAGTTCCCACAATTTCCATGAGCCAAAGTACACAACATAAAATTTCGGCACAGCTTCCAATCACGAGGGGGAAGAAAAAGACCAGAATTCCTGCCCCTTACTACAGGTGGAGCTGCATTGCTCTTTCGAGAGGCATTAGTTCCTAAAATATTTGCTGACCCCTCCAATGTTCTTTTGCTTGAAAATGATACGCTATGGGCGAGTCTCTTTTATATGTTTTGAATGCATCACTCTTGTTTTAAGGACACGTTGACTGGTTTAGTTATACAGCGACGCCAACCTCTCAGGCAGATTGGCCGCGAGCGAAGAGGAGCGACAGGTGGAACTAAAAAATACAACCTTTCCGTTGGGAGACGAGCATTCTAGCTCAAAGCTACGCATCACTCAACTTTAGTATTGCTGGATCTCCAAAATAATTCCATTGACGCTTCTTCAATGTCTTCTCTGCCTTCATCACCCACACCCTCTGGTCAGTGCGCTTCTCTTGTGCAATGATGTCTCAACAAGCCTCACAGGTTACAAGGACCAGGGTTCGAACAAGGACAAAACCTTAGGTGGCGGAATGTCCGAATTTAAGGGGGTGGCGGTACACCTGGTAGTTTTGGGTTCGATTCTCTTCAGCCAACGCCGCATAGGATCAGTGTTATAATTTCCATGTGATAAATGTCCGAATCTAAGGACGTGGGCAGGGGTGAGAGTGCTATGACCCGTGCCACCCGCCCCGCTCCGCTGCCTATGGGCAAGACAAGAACTTTTCTTTTGACGAAAAGACGAGGCCTTTTCACAGCGCTCAAACCAATACTTGAAATAATTTTATATAGAATGGAAATTAGGGATGTATGAAAAATAGGGAAAGCGTGACGTGGATATACAATACACATTTGCAAGGCACATAAAACAGGTTGCGGCTTAGGGTGGTCACCGGTATATGGTCACGTGGTCTGGATATTGGCAAAGTACCGACTTTTTGAAGGACACTACACGCTACACGCACTACACGCCTCTCTCATATCAGGTAGCAGACAGTTCAACGCTCTTATCGCTCGGCACACGATTGACCAGTCTCGCGAATTCAGTTCCCGTGCGTGTAATGTGGATCAGCCTATCAGTAATTGCCCTTGTGCCGCTCTGGGACACAGCGCGAGGAGTGATAACACGATTTTAATGAGTTCAGGTGCGTTTGTGAAGTTAAGATTGTTGTACACAAACTGCCGGTCTTTTTCTTGTATCATACCGGCCACGCTCGGCCATCGTAGGTCAGAGAGCGTTTCAGCCACTCCCTCACGATATCTCAATCCTGCGACGATGCCAGCAGCAAAGTTGATGCTCTTTTGCACCTGCTCTGCTGAGTCGTACTACATCCAGATGCGCTCAGTGACCATCCCGATATTTCCGGATCGGTTCAAATCTGGAAAACAAACTCCAATACCTGTGCACTTGTTCTTTGTACCGCATGAATTACATCAAAATAGAAGAGAAGGAGATAATTGTAACATAAGGACTATGTGCAGCATTTTCATGTTTGGCATAGCTCCGCTCATCCCTACTTACTTCGTACTTACTTCTGAATCCCCAACCAATTTCAGGCAAATTTATCCACGCGAAGGTAGGTACCTGCTTGTCTACCTGTTTTTCTTATCGTCGTGATGTGATACGGTCGACGTAATTGCTACGTCATCACAGCCAAGACAAGCTACCAATCATAGTGCTGGCAGCACTCGATGGCCGAGCGCAGACAGGCGCCTTTTCAGTCGTGCTGGCGACCAGAACCAAACGGTGCAGAAATTGTCAAATCTATCAGATGCAATGTATTTCGAAATTGTATTATTTGTATCATTTGGATGTGTGTTCGGGCAAGCAGTGGCGTATCCAGGATTTGCGTCAGTGGGGGGGCAAACGGATTTGGAGGGTATCAACCTATCCCCATTAAAAAGGTTCCAGAATATCCACCACTATTTTTTAAAGGTGTCCTTCTTAATGACAATAACTAGTGACCAACTTATGGAATGGGCTCAATCTATCACAATCGTTTCTAAGTCACAGGATTTCAACCTGTTCCCACCTGTTAAACGTTTTTCCTTCTGGTATCCCTTCATAAGTCAGCTCACATTGCTGAAATTACACAAGTATAAATAACTTTAAAATGCAAAATTCCTTTCACGCATTTCAGTTACCAACGTGCAGTGGCCACCACGCCAACGTCCGTACATATGTACCAGGCCGGATCGAACATGTTAAACCCATTCGACAAGGGTTATATGATTTACCTATGAATGTCTAAATATGGAGAATCACCACAAAAAAGTTCGATCAAAGGGCATCTAGATGTGCCAAGTCCTCGTTCCTTGAAAGCTTTTGATAACTATCTGGCGTTCAATTCTCCAAGGGTAGGGCCGTACGAAGTTCGAATGCAAACACAGCATATTTCGCCAAAAGTGCAAAACGATTTGTTTTGCGTCGTTTTAATTTCACGTTCAAGGTCGGTTTATGTAGAATGTGAAAAGACGAGGATGTGATGCACTCCTAATGTTCTTATCACTATGGCTATGGCTCCTGTGTGTGTGTGTCCACACACACACACACATACACACACACAAGCACACACGTTTGTGTGTGTGGGTGTGTGTATGCTTGTGTATTAATGTAATAATACTATCAGTTTGATTTGCGCGAATATCTTTATATTGCATCTCGGCTAGGGTGGCGTACGTGGCGGGGGACCCTGGGATGCTCAAGTGCTCCTATTGGTTCGGTGGTGTTCCTGTTGATGTGCTGCCCTTCGCCTGGATGTGACAGCGATTTGTGACTTTATTTATCGATCGTCCTTCCCCCTTCTCTCTGGCATTTTTTCCTCAGCCTTACTTTTTATGGCAGAGAGCGCTGCGGTAATTTTCTTCCCTGTCATATTTTAGTCTCTTTTCATTTGGCAATGGTATCTGTTTGCGTTCAAGATATAATTGGGTATCTTCGCTACAAAGACAGGGAAGGGCGCACTCGTGATCACCGATTATGAGGTGGTGGAATGAATTTTTATTTTATATTAAAATATAAGCACACATGCGCTGAGAATCGGACGTCTTTTCTAAGAATGGAACCCGATGGCCCAACCGTAGGGATGGTCCGTGGTCCAGCCGCAGGGATGGTCCGTGGTCCAGCCGCAGGGATGGTCTGTGGTCCAGCCGCAGGGATGGTCCGTGGTCGATCCGCAGGGATGGTCTGTGGTCCAGCCGAAGGTATGGTCCGTGGTCCAGCCGCAGGGATGGGCGAATTGTTCAGCCGCAGGCATGGTCCTATGGTCCAGCCGCAGGCATGGTCCGTGGTCCAGCCGCAGACATGGTCCGTGGTCCAGCCGCAGGGATGGGCGAATTGTTCAGCCGCAGGCATGGTCCGATGGTCCAGCTGTAGGGATGGTCCGATGGTCGAGGTGTAGGGATGGCCCGATGGTTCAGCCGTAACTAGTAGGGATGGGGCAAGGTATGAGCCGAACCATAACGCAAACACTGGCCTTTGACCCTTGGCAAAACCCATGAGTTGTCCCGTCATAATTTAGCTGACGTGTTGGCTATGGCAAGCTAGGCCTTCAGCATTTTTGAAGGGTTTCAGCTGGAGACGGTCAGACTGACGCAATTTGTACAAGGGTACATGAGCATTTCCCCCAAGCCAAGGGCATTGTCAATGCAACTTCCCACTCCCAAGATGATCACAAAATGCTGAAAAACTGGGAGGCCGTAGGGATGGTCCGATCTTTCGGCTCCCTGTCCTAATGTCCCTAATCCTTACTACTAGTTTCTGTCGATAAATGATTTCCCAGATACCCGAGACTGTCGTGTGTGGGGCAAAGCTCTATGCAAATTGTTCAATGAAAGCTCTCTAAGATACCGCTTATGCCGTGGTGAAGCTTTCCCAGAGGGCCGGTCCCAAGCAATAACGATTGCAAGAACAACGTTGCGAGAACGTACCTTGTTATTGTCTGCAAAGAACGGGGCAGCACCTACCGCACGATAGATGCCCAGTGTAGGAAAACAATTCCACACTGTTCCACTTCCAATGTTTGCTGTGATGCGTCCATGATAACAAACACGTGATTTTCTCGCCCCACAGAAGAAAAAAGCAAACAGATGATCATGTGGCATCACGGAGTATTGTATTATGGCCGTAGTTTCAGTCTGTCCAGCCGGATGACGCATATCTGCGTACATGCTACACAGCGTGACGGCCGAGTACCAGCACCAGTATTGCACGGGTCCCGATCGCAGTCTGTCCGGAGGCCTCACGGTCGCGTGTTCACATACAGACGAGATATTCCCCTCGAAATGTGCAGCTGTTGGGGGATGAAAGCTGAAGCCGGAGGAATTACGAAAGTATCCAAGTTAAGGCATAAGAAGCAGAAAGCGTCGCGGAGTAGTAGAGTTGCAAGCATGTGTATTTCAACCATACAAGAAATGGTGGATGCCAGTGGGGTCGCCAGGATTTGTGTAGGGCATCAAGGATGTATAGCTTACAGCGCATTCACCATGCTCCAGTCGGGAGCCGGCAAATTAGCACGACAAAAACCACATGTTCCACGCTAAGGGTAAGGGGTGTTGATTCGCAGTCGCAACGACACCTTGGCTACACTACCATCTGCTCCGTGTTCTGTTGGGAGCGGGGAATCGGGCTGCGAATTACCATCAAAGGAGGAAATTGCCGAAAATGGATGGCAACCACTGCTACATGGTGTCAGCCATCTGAAACACTAATATAGTGGTCTGCCCGGCAGTCTGTCAATGACAACCGCTGGCACATGGTGTTAGCCATTTGACACACAAATATACTAGTCTTACCATCCCTCTGTCAATGGAACCACTGGCATAAGGTGTCGGTCGTCTGGCAAGCAAATATACTGGTCTGTCCGGCCGTCTGTCAATGGTGCTAGGCTTCAGATTGATGAATATGTGGCGAGCCGTACAGCTGTCTATCAATAGTGCCTGCTGTAAACGATCTGCGACGTATGATACTGACTGAAGAAGCCAAACGAGCTCATTACTAACCTACCTTAGACCGGCTTAGTTAATACCAACCATGCAAGGACACCAGCCATTTAGCCTATCGATTTCATATATTATCATATATTTTATATCTTACATTTTTGCTGATGTCTGGTGCTTTCCATACACTAAAACTTTCCAACATTTTCAATGGTATTCAATTTCCGAAGAGTCAAACGCCATATCCTTATTTCCACCAATTATCTTCCCGCTGGATTGGGCAGTGTAAGTATTTCCGCACCTGCAAGATGGAAGCCGGCACTTCCTTTCGGTATCACCCTTTTTTTCCTTTTTTTAAATAAATTTTATCCGAGTTCTTGCTGGGGTGGCTTTATGAACCAGGGTCTTATTGCTAAGCAGAGCTTGTTGCGCGAACCCTGGCCCCACCACCCGATCCATGAATTCCAATTCAACGGCAGAATTTTGACCGAAAGTTTAACGTGCCGTCAATGCACCGACACGGCCGACCGGTAGCTCGACCCCGGCCTTATTGGGCCAGCTGCCAACTGACCCTCCCAGCCGGGGGCTAAATGCGAGCACGCGAAGCGACTCGAACCCTATGTTGCCAGAACAGGGGAGACCAGAGCAGGCCAGCGCTCTAACCAACTGCGCTACCGGGGCGGCTACCCTGTCGTAGTAACTGCTTTAAATCAAGCTAGAAAATGCAGGACGACATCATTGTTTTCGCTTAGGCGCTTTGAGTAGGTGCAGGGACATATGCAGGGGTGTCAAGGAGTATGTGATATCGGCATCAGTCGAACCAGCACAGCCAGAGCAGTCCTAGTCAGGGTTATGCAGTTTGGCGGCAAATTTAGCATTCCTGGTGGAAATGTGATCCATTATCAGCGAAGCACAATTTTCAACCAGTCGCAGTACAAGAAAGCAACAGAAGCTATGTGGCCCACTGATGCGGTGAAGCAGGTGGTCGGCTGCTCTTCATTGGCCCATTTGTACAGATCTGAAGCGCAATAAATATCGACACTATGTATGCAGGCTGCATGTTACATTTCAGCGCCCAGAAATAGCTTGACCACATCCTGGAATACTCCAGGGAAGATACCATGTGCCAATCTGCACTAGACAACAAAAAAAATCACACATATGCGTACATTGACTAGCTGAGGAATGTTGTGTTCGAAATGTACATAGACACACAAGCACATGCCTTTCACACGAGTAAGCTATTTTGGATCGAATCTATGTGAAATTTCGCTTGACCTGAGCTTAAATAGTTTCCTATTGAGCCTCACGACATTCTGAACATCCGTTAATTGTAGCTGCTGGTGCCTATATAAGCCTTATTCGGATTCCTGCTGCATAATCTGGATTCGTGACAAGGTACTACTGGCATAAGCTGAAGCCGTGGCAAGGTCCCTCTGGCATAATCTGAAGCCGTTACAGGTCCCGCTGGCATAATCTGAAGCCGTTACAGGTCCAGCTGGCATAATCTGGAGCCGTGGCTAGGTCCCGTTGGCATAATCTGAAGCCGTGGCAAGGCTCCACTGGCATAATATGAAGCCGTTACAGGTCCAGCTGGCATAGTCTGAAGCTGTTACAGGTCCAGCTGATGTCCCATGAAGTCTGTGCTCGGGTCCAGTCGGACTATCCGAGGTCTGTGCTCGGATCCTGTAGGCGTCCTCTGAAGCCTACGTGCAGATCCCTCTGGCGTCCTCTGAAGTCTGCAGTTGGGTCCTTCCGAAGGCTGTGTGACGTTCATCGCACAGTTGACTAGTTGCGGGGCAGCTCGTGGCTGGCATTGAAGGTGAGCAGGGAGCGGCGTGCTGGGTTGACGCCCAGGTTCTCCCAGTTGATCCACGACAGTCGCGCCGTCAGGTCTGCCGCAGTGGAATCTTATCGAGAATGGTCCCATCAGAATGGATCCCATCAACATTCACGGAACTCACGAGGTCACAATGTCATCCGGATTCACCCAGAGAAGCCAGGCGATCTAGGTACATATAACCAAGAGGAACACATCAATCAAGATACAAGTCAAGCGGAGACCGAAAGACACCTGGAAACCTGAGCGATGGGGATGAGAGCGATAGGAACTGGATCACTCGGGTACACTGCACAACACCATGGTGGAAGAGTCGACATCGTGGGGGTGAATCTCACAGTGGTCACTGCACAACACCCTGGTGGAAGAGTCGACATCGTGGGGGTGAATCTTACAGTGGTCACTGCACAACACCCTGGTGGAAGAGTCGACATCGTGGGGGTGAATCTTACAGTGGTCACTGCACAACACCATGGTGGAAGAGTCGACATTGTGGGGGTGAATCTTACAGTGGTCACTGCACAACACCATGGTGGAAGAGTCGACATTGTGGGGGTGAATCTTACAGTGGTCACTGCACAACACCATGGTGGAAGAGTCGACATTGTGGGGGTGAATCTTACAGTGGTCACTGCACAACACCATGGTGGAAGAGTCGATATCGTGGGGGTGAAATCTTACAGTGGTCGAGTTAATCGTGGAGCAACAAATGCATTCAGTAGAACGACACGGGCACACTAGTTTTTGCAGCGAAGTGATGGCGAACAGAAGGGTGGTTTCGTCGTCTCCTATATCTATATCTACTATGTCAACATGCTATGGCTACTATGTTGATTGAAGCGAAGCGTGGAATTCTTGTGAAACAAGGGCTCGAAGAGGTCTAAATACGGCCAGTGAATAAGAAGGGAGGGGTGTAAACACGGCCAGTGGACAAGAAGGAAGACGTATAAATAGGGCCAGTAGATAAGAAGGAAGAAGTGTAAACACGGCCAGTGGATAAGGAGAAAGAGGTGTAAATGCGGCCAGTGGATGAGAAGGGAGAGGTGTAAATATTGCCAGTGAATAAAAGGAAGAGGTGTAAACACGACCAGTGGATAACAAGGAAGCTACTCTTTGTGTTACCGAAAGTCACTACAAAGCTGTATTCACTAAATTCATGCTTATTCTCAGACATACCAATCAGTACGAATTTCACCATGAACCGCTGTCGGATACCCACGGCCCGAGTCCGCTTCCACGACCCAGGGTTCTGTTTCGAGGTCAGTGGGTATCCGGTCTGTGTTTATATCTTAATTGGACTATTAAGGCCGTGGGCCTTCGTAGTCTCTGCCTTGGTAGTCTCTCATTGCCGTTGATAACGCTTCAACTCTAAAACTAAACGCATAGCTAGTGAGTTTACCAACTCAAGATTCGTTGAGCTGCTGTTGAACGTGCTAATCACGCAAATCGCCACTATCACTGGCAGAAAGTAAAGTAAACATAATTTTGTAAGGAAAACTGTTCATTCTAATTGGGCATTACTTATCATGTAAACATAGACGAAAATGCACGGCTTGAACACATGCTGGCTCGAGAAGTTATGTATTATGGTGGTGCTGTAGGATCGATATAAATCAATAAACTTGCCACCAATTTGTGCATAGCCATATACGTTTGCGAAGACAGCTACTTCCGCCTGGATCCGACTGCGACCTTGACCGCCTGGATCCGACTGCGGCCGTGACCGCCTGCTCACCGGATGTGTTCCACTCGATGCTGCCCTCGGTGCGGATCTCTCCCCGCAGACACTTGTCGATGTAAGTGACGGGGTCGTGCTCGCTGTCCAGCACCTCACGCAGCAGCGCGATGTAGGCGATCGCCAGCCGGAGGGTGTCGATCTTGCTCAGCCGCTTCTCGTACGGAAATGTCGGCACGTGCACGCGCAACTCCTCGAACGCCGAGTTGATACTGGAACACGTGTTACTATAGGCTGAGTTATAAAGGCTGTAGCACCAGTCGTTGAAGCACGGGAAGGTTACAACGACAGATGTCACCAGTCCGTGTATTGGTTAGATGTCATGTCAGCTGGTTGCGTAAGGGTGTTAAAGTTTAGGACGTATCTTTAGTGGAAGGTGGTGAGACCTCGGTACTAAGGTTTTGCCACTTTCTAATGTGCAAATATTCGAACGTAATACCGTATTGGGAGAGCGGGAGCGGTCACATTGCACCAAACGCGTTGCCATTGGGGTGGGTAGGCGATTACCCTACCAACTGGACGGCTGACTCACACAGTGTTTGTTTGGTTGATGTTCTTACATGTAAATGTTTGAGGTCTGAAATAACTGTGTTTTGGTCCAATTAAGATAACTTAAAAACGAAATGTGAAACAAAATGAAGCCATTCATTCCCGACATCAAAGCAGAAGTCGTTGGTCGTCACACAGATTCCGTTGTCATTCTCCTTAGGCTTCGTCCGTGCACGTCATTATGCTACCTTCTCAGGTACAAAGAATGGAGTGTTATCAACCCACATCGAACATTTCGAAAGAGAGACCTGGCGACATACAACAACAACAAAACATCGCGCTGCTTGTCACGAGATCTCGTGATTGATACTTTATTCGAGTCAATGTGTCTCGCAATTGATCTTTTATATTTTGGGTCACTGGGTGACCTCTCAGGCCACTTAAAATTCAGTTGTTCGCAAAATCGAAACGTTCCATGGTCAATCACTGCTGGTATGAAAACAGTAGCAGATGTGTGCTTCAAATATTCACACCAGTGTTCCTCAGTATCTCGCGATACTAATCATGTGCAGCCTGTTCGGTTTCAATCCATAGGTAATGGATGGTGTCAAATTATTCATCTCATTTCGAGAATTTTCGAAATTGTGCTAGGTACCACGCTATGATACCCGGGTATACGATTAGACGCCACATTCAGCCTTACAGTCCAGATTAACCCCAGAGTGACACGTAACACGAAAGGGTCATCTGAGGTTGTCAGGTTATTTACCTAGGATGACCTTGGAAAGGTTAATAACCTATGCAGACATGCTACCTGAGTTATCCCACCACCCTTTCACACTCATCATTGCGATTTGTCGGCAATAAGTGAGATAAATTGGCAACAATTCGCGATTTTGGCGGAAAACGGTCCGATGTGTTTCCTCTTATGACGTCATAGGTTAATGACCTAACAAGGCATCCTCAAATGTTTTACTCCCTGAGTTCGGCAAATAATTAAGTTAGGTAGCAAAGTTGGGTATAAGTGAGAAAATCTTCCTTAAGAAATGTGTATGTATGTATGTTTATCTTTCAATCCAGTGTCATTCCACATCTTCAGATAGTTGCCACCTAATGCTTAAATATTGTACCACTCTGAGAAAATGTTTTAATAGATTCGTAGGACTGATTACAATAAACGCTATGATGACGATGATGAAAGACAACCCCTGGAGATATTCCAAGCAACTGCGTGCTGACACGTGCTGTTTTTCCGTGGTCGCCAAGGAGCCTGAGGGAGGCAGATGCAACGTTTCGGTACGTTTCGTTTCAAATCAAAACAACGTTCGTGTTCCATTAACCACTAGCGTCGTCGACTACACCGTCGAATCAGCGCTACACCGCGATCTGCCGAATCACCGGGAACTGATCAGATCACTGAATTAACGACGAAAACACGTCAGCGAAGATTTGTCCAGAACGGTGTCATACAACGATTTCATACGCTACCATGATACCACACAATAAATACGATACAATGCGACAGTGCACAGCAATACGATACCACGATACCACACAATAAATACGATACAATGCGACAGTGCACAGCAATACGATACCACGATACCACACAATAAATACGATACAATGCGACGGTGCACAGCAATACGATACCATGATACCACACAATAAATACGATACAATGCGACAGTGCACAGCAATACGATACCATGATACCACACAATAAATACGATACAATGCGACGGTGCACAGCAATACGATACCACGATACCACACAATAAATACGATACAATGCGACGGTGCACAGCAATACGATACCATGATACCACACAATAAATACGATACAATGCGACAGTGCACAGCAATACGATACCATGATACCACACAATAAATACGATACAATGCGACAGTGCACAGCAATACGATACCACGATACCACACAATAAATACGATACAATGCGACGGTGCACAGCAATACGATACCACGATACCACACAATAAATACGATACAATGCGACGGTGCACAGCAATACGATACCACGATACCACACAATAAATACGATACAATGCGACAGTGCACAGCAATACGATACCACGATACCACACAATAAATACGATACAATGCGACGGTGCACAGCAATACGATACCATGATACCACACAATAAATACGATACAATGCGACAGTGCACAGCAATACGATACCATGATACCACACAATAAATACGATACAATGCGACAGTGCACAGCAATACGATACCATGATACCACACAATAAATACGATACAATGCGACGGTGCACAGCAATACGCTACCATGATACCACACCATAAATACGATACAATGCGACGGTGCACAGCAATACGCTACCATGATACCACACAATAAATACGATACAATGCGACAGTGCACAGCAATACGCTACCATGATACCACACAATAAATACGATACAATGCGACAGTGAACAGCAATACGATACCACGATACGATATATGCCACGACATGATATGACGATGTTATACGACGATGCGGTATAGCGATACGACACGACGATGTAATACGACTATACCATTCCCTTTGTTCCCTATACTATTCCCTTTGTTCCCTATACTATTCCCTTTGTTCCCTGTACTATTCCCTTTGTTCCCTATACTATTCCCTTTATTCCCTATGCTATTCCCTTTGTTCCCTGTACCATTCCCTTTGTTCCCTATACTATTCCCTTTGCTCCGGTGGATTTTGTCATCGCCAGTCGGCGGCGGACACGTGACGCAGTTGCCGCCGGTACCCTGTATGGGACGTGGCATACAAGGACGCCTTGTATGCCACCTTGGCTAGCGTGACGTTAGCCAACGCCAACATCCCCCGAGCTACACTGTAGAACATAACACGGATAGGATATCCGTCAGGATATCCGCTTGGTACGGATAACCGAGCGAATCGGAGATAGTTAGGTTAAAAGGAGCGGATACGGATTGGAGAAGGAATTGACGCCAACTTTTACCGCGAAAATGAACATTTTACAACTCAACCATATTTCCTCCTCCGTTTTCTAACAAAAATGTTACCCAATAAAATGTTTGGCTTAGCTGATGCTGGTAGTTCGAATCCAAATAGCTCCAACATATGTGAAGCTACTAGTCGACAAGTGCATTGTCGATCTCATATTTGCAGACGCCCTCGATGTGAAGCACATGCAATGATGTATATATAGCTTGAAGTGGATTTCTTCCATTGTTGCATACATTTCCAGTCAAAATCAGATTTGTGTGCGATTGAGTTGACTGCAATCGCACCATCGCTGCGCTTGTGCTCGCATCGCTGCGCTGCGCACTACCATGGGTGTCACTTTATGTAGTAGGCTGGGGGGCAATGACCTTGCTGATGGCCACAGCTGTCTCGATGACCATTTGTATCTAGTGTACGCACATAGGTGTAATGGTTAATCTTCCGTCTGATGAGGGTGGAGGGCAAATCGATGATTGAGGAGGCCAAATCAATGATTGAAGGGACCAGTAGCCTCCATTAGCATATACAAAGTGACAGCCATGCATGCTACTTATACTCACATTCAGCAACCTATCCATTCCACATGTGGCTTCATGCTTACCTAGGTATGCGCTTGCATACCCATTACGCATATATGGACCGTTCAAGCTCCGCCCCACAAGTTAAGAAAGCCAAATGAAACTGCTAGCTTGCGATCCTATGATAGATTAATGAATCAACAATACGATGTATGCACAATAGTTGTTATTTTTTTGTGAAAACGACTTTACTGGCATCCCTGGTTTTCTAACCTAAGCTTTTAAAAATCCTACATTTAACCACATGACTAGAATTCGCACACCGTATGTAAACCTGGTGCGTATGAAATCTCGAACACCGTATGTAATACTGGTGGACATGAAATCCTACAGCATTTAACCACATGACTATAGTTCGTACACTATATGCAATACTGGTGCACATGAAATGCAGAAGGTGGATGGGGGAGAAGACAGTGCCGATGACCTGTAAAATACGCTTTTATGACATTATTCGAACTAGGAAACACGCATCAGTCATTGCATTTTGATGGTAAAGAACATGATGCATGGATAAAGGAAAACATTGGTAGTATCAAGCTATTTCCAATATGAACTGTGATGACTTAACCTAGGGAAGGCATTATCCCGTGCAATATTCCCTTTATTATAATGACATCATGACATTGGCCTAATGACGAAATACTAATCGGATAGAAATAAAAACTTGTAATGTTGCTTCCATTTGTAACGCTTTTTTGTTGAAACAAGTTAATTGTGCGCATCAAAACATGAATGTCATATATGCCATATATTCTAGTGTGTTTTCTGCTTCTTCGCATTTAAAGTAAATCGGGAAGAAAAATATACTGCCAAATGCCAAGATCGATAGCATAGGGCATTAAAACGTGACGTAGTCGGTGGAAAATCAGCTGTTGCCTATTTGCAGTAAAGAATGGGGCCGGTAGTCCATACGAAAAATGAGCCCAAACCGTACATCTGCAGCGTAGATCAGACACTAAATGTGAATTTGATAGGTAGACAAAATCTGGACAAGAGCTACAAGCAGTGATGTCGTAGGGAGGTGCCGCGTTAGAAGAATAAACTCATTACCATTAATTGGTGTGGGGGGGGGGGAATTGCACAGGTACATGCCTACCTACGCACCTCAGCCTATCGCTGTGTTTCATTGAGGAGTGTGCATTTTTACATAAGCCTTCACAGTGCAGCATTCTTTTCTGCCCCTCCCAGTATGGGGAGCTTACTGGCCTCCGCTAGCCATTGTGTTAAGCTAAGCGGTTGGTGGTAGCTCTAACTGTGAGCTCTTACGCCACCCGATATAGTTGTGTCCACTGTTTTAGCTGACCTTGAAAGATTGGACCGAATATGCTATGATCGTGAGCGCAGATAGTCATCCGGTCACCAGCCCAGTTCCAGCCTCCTTCTAATCTCCTAGACTTCTTACCTTTGCAAGCCGTATTTCAGCTATTCTACTTCAATTTTTTTCATTTGAGCCTCCTGCAGCAGCGCCTGTGATACCTGCACTGCATGGAGTGTTTCAAGTCAAGTCACACTGACCTCAACTGGTATGGATCTGAATCTGGCAGCAAATTTAGACAACATATTCGGCCATTGCATATGCTTCGGTTCTCAAAAATAAATTTATGACGACAAAGATATCGACAAGAAACTTTGTTCTGTATTTTTTAGCCTGTTTAACCCGAGTTAACTTTCGATAGTTACGTATTTTCTTTTATTCATTTTGGTTTACCAATATTCATTATCTGCTACAATTTACCCCTCATTGTTCGTCATTGCGCAAATATTGAATTCTTCGAAGAAATTAATATAGTTTGTTGATCAAAAATGTTTCAATGCACCTTCAACAACCGTGACTGTGGTGACGAATTAATACCCGATTTCCACCTGTCATGTCACGATTTTGACGTATGCGGCTTGAATGATTCGACCACGAACAGTTTGGCACCGTGTGTCATCATCAATTATCGTGAGGTATACCACATTTCCTCGCGAAGTCTTCAACGGTTTTGAAGCTACCTTAGAAAGAAGCCTTACGGAGGTCAAATTGGTCGTCTCGCGTGTTTCGAGGGTTGACTCATCTGCAGTCCGATTGTCAACTACACAAATTATGTGGTTTATCTGGGCATTGTAGAGTGCAGAATTAGCTATCTCTTCAGACCACCTGCTGGATCAGAAATTATCCACGATGCAGCTGTGAATGGGCCTACATCAGTATGTTTATCGCACCGAGCAGTGAGGCGAACCAATGCCGTGGTCTATCAGCGATACTCTGTCAAAACCTGGTGCGAAAATTAACGTAGTACTGTGGCGTACGGATATTTCTTCAATATTTCCATATGAAGGAACCGCGAGGTTGACCAGATTATGCAGACCGTGAATGCTTTTATGGCAATCAAAAGGATAAGTAGTTTTGTCATTCTTGAAATAATTACTTCATCCGCTCCTGTACGCATATTCCACCACCTTATGTTGTTTTGTGGTGACTTGATCTTAGGGCACTTCGAAGCCAAGTTCAGTCAGTTAGGTTTGCTCTTATCAGAACATTTATAATGTTGTGATTGCAGCTGGGCTGGAGAACACATGGCATATCTTGAAAAACTATCCCTGTGGTACTACACGAGACAACCATGCACTTAATTTTTTTCCTCTCACAAATTCGCACTTTATTCTGTGAAATGTCTCTTAGCGCGACAGATGTTAAACCAAATGCAATTTATGTCGCATTATGCGCCAGTTACATCAGTAACTGGCGCATAACATTAGCATTCTACTGCATAATGTGCATGAGATGCAGCTACCATTAATAGAACGGAGAACTGCTTGATAAGACCTGGTCTTTGCTACCAGAGATCAAGCCAAGAAGCTGCCCGTCACCTCAAGTCTCCTCCGCCCACCCAAGCTGTCTCGTAGGTGTCCTTCCCAGGACATTTTTTTTCATCTTTAGCAGAGGCAAAGTGCCATTCGCTAGAGATTTGCTACGTTAAAGAAAGGGTTCTGCGTTAAGCTCCGCCTCCCTCCGGGTGACGTCAGACACCCGGACTACTAGCTGGTTGTAGCCGGGTTAGCCGACCACTGCCACTAGTTGGTTGCTCGCCGGATTAGCCGGCGCAGCTCCCCTCTCACTCCCTTTCGGCCCAGCGGCGCTCTCGGGCGCCGTCGGAAAACCGAATTGTAGCGGCGTCCAGCCTCGACTGTGCTTTTCCCATCGCTCCCCATAGGTTAGAGTCGGTTACAGGTACCTTTCTGGTTTAATGGATCGGCCTAGCGTTCACAGAACGTGACTGCGCCCGCCTCTGACCGACTTTCCCACCCCTCCAAACTATGTGTCTCTCTCCCCCTTTGCACGACAGCTCTCTTCACCCCTCTCCTTGTAGCACCCATTCAGGGTGCCTTTCTTGTCTGCACCCCTTCAGGGCGCCCTTCTCACCACACACACACATTCCTCCCCTCTCCCCTCCGGGTATCAACACCGCCCCGGTATGCCCGGGGACCCCCTCCCCCTCCGGAGGGCGGTGGACGCCGGTCCCGCCCTGGAGCCCGGGCCCCGCCACCACGAGATCCCCCTGACGGAGAATCCTTTGTGTTGGTGACCAGAAAGGAGAGGTCCTTGGACCGCACGTCGCCCTTCGCCGTAGCGAAGGAACTAGATAGATGGACTGGGGTAGTGTCGGCCCGAACCATCAGGTCGGGAGCGCTACTGGTAAGGGTTCGTGACCCAAGCCAGGCCAGGGCCCTCCTCCATCTCAACATTTCCTGACCTACCCTGTTGAGGTGGTCATCGCCGACCGCCTCAACAACTCGTTTGTGACGGTCTACGCCCCGGAGCTGTCACACCTCCCAGAGGAGGAGCTCCTGGAGGAGCTGACCCCCAGGGGGTGTGCGAAGTCGTGCGACTTGGGCGCCCCTCCGCCTCATCCCCGAGCCCGCTGCTCAAATTGGGGTACAGGTCGGTGGCACCGCCGACGCACCTCCACGCAGGGTACCTGCGGTACCCTTGCCGCCCGTGGACCCCACCGCCCACTCACACCGAGCACACCGAGCACTCGCTCTCCCCCTCCAACCCCGCACCGGCCTCGCGCCCTACTCCTCTCGCCGGCGCCTCCGCCCCCCCCCCCCCCCACCCGGAGTCGAACGGCCGTTGCGCCCCTCCCGGACCGTCCCGGTCCCCCACTCCCCATCCACCCTCTCGGGCTCAGGCCTCCCCCGCGACGCCCCCTCAGGGCCGCCCCTGTCCCTCCATCTCCCCATCTCTTCCCTCACCGGACAGCCCTGACTCCCCCCGCTTCGCTCTCTCAGGACCCCCAAGGGACCCAGAATAGCCAGGAACATCAGAGTCGTCCGATTATGAATCGGACGACTCTGTATCACCATCACCGCCACACACGCGGCCGCGGGAGCGTAATCACCACCATGAATGCAGACACCCACCACTGAATTCTTGCTCCAATGGAATACGAGGTCACTCATATCCCATGGAGTAGAATTCGAGGAATATATCATCACAAATAAACCATTGATTGCCGTCGTTCAGGAGACCCGATGGCGCGACAATGACCCAAACAATTTTAATATCTTTGGTTATACCCTCTATACCCACAACAGAAATTATACACCCCGCGGCGGCGGGGTTACCTTATTTATCTCAGACACCCTCCTCCAGCGCCAGATCAACATTGTCAGTAACCTACATTTGATTGCTGTTTCTGTCCAAATCGCACAACTAGAGCTCACTGTACTCTCCCTTTATCTTTCTCCTTCTCCTACGCTATCCTTAGCTTCTGTGACCAACCTCTTCGGTCTTCTTCCACACCCCTGTCTGGTGCTGGGCGACCTTAACGCACACCACCAGGCATGGGGCTGTCACACCACATCTCCTCGCGGACACCACATTGAAACACTTCTCAACACCCACAACATGGTCTTTTTAAATGACCGAACATCCACCCAGAACATAGGCATCGCCCCGTTCCGTCCATCTGCCATAGACCTTTTGTTGGCTTCGGCCTCCGTCTCATCCCTCTTTTCTTGGCACGTGCAACCCGACCCCCCTTTTAGCGATCACTCTCCCATTCATATCATACTTGAACGCTCAGCCCCGTCTAGAGATGTACTCATTTCTACCCCGCTGGAACGTTCGCAAAGCGAAATGGACATTTTTATCCCAGGAAATTGACACTATCTTCCCTCCTCACTCTCACCCTCCCCCCCCCCCGCCCCACCCCAATTTCAGCATTTCTTAATACCATATTACTCGCGGCAGAAAAACTTGTCCCCCACACTCGTCGCTCCCCCGGCCGTAACCACGTGCCGTGGTGGAACGACGAGTGTCAATGCGCCGTCGCCATACGGCGGCGGGCTGAGCGGAAATTTCGCAAATATCTCACCCCACAACACATGTTAGAAGCCCGCGAGGCTAAAAAAACGTTGTCAGCAGATTATCCTTGCCTCCAAAAAAAAACGCAGCTGGCAACTTGATTAAACTCATTCACTCGTTTTACCCCCATCGGCAAAATTTGGACCCAAATGCGCTCCTTCTCAAATGGCAGATCCCCACACCGGGGGATTCCCACAAATGACAATTAACCAACTCCGCATCAAAGAACCCTCAGACGTCGCGGAACACTTTGCCACCTATTATGCTGTCATTTCCTAAACTGCACAATACTCGCAAGACATCATCCATTTCCTACACAACACTCTCGCCATCTGCAACTTTACGTCGGACAACACTGAACCATATAATGCCCCCTTTACTCTCTATGAACTAAATATATCCATTTCCAAAGTAACCAACACTGCGGCTGGTCCCGACCAATTGGCATACCCCTTCTTCCAAAACCTATCCGACTCAGGAAAAAAAACAACCTCCTTTCGGCACTAAATAAACTATGGACCGACGGCACCTTTCCCATTTTTGGTCCACTAGCACTATCATTCCTATCGCTAAACCTCGCAAACCTCGCGACCTACCCTCGAGCTATCGACCCATCTTTCTCACTAGTTGTGCCTCTAAAATCTTTGAGCGCTTGGTCAATATACAAATCAGAGTCTACCTCGAAAACAACGAAATTATCTTCCCCTTTCAAAGCGGCTTTCGACCCAGACGTAGCACCGCCGACAACCTCATCCAAATTGTTAACTGTATACAGCGCGGTTTCATGAGAAAAATGAAACAATCTCACCTTTTCTCGACTTAAAATCGCATTCAATAGAGTGCACAGTTCTGCCCTTCGAATTAAATTACACCGTATTGGTATCAGGGGCAGAATGGCTACATTTCTCACCAACTTTCTCGCTAACAGAACATTCACCGTCCGCTGCGGCAACATCCACTCTGGACCCCAAAAACTCGATAAAGGCGTCCCACAAGGCAGCGTCCCACAGTGCAGCCCCACCCTCTTTCTCATCATGATCTCCTGCCACCGTGAGCCTGCCACCGTGTGGTGATGTCGGCTGTTTCCGATAGTGTGTAGATGAATGTGGTGGTGGGTTATGGTTTATGGAACGACATGGTCGGGGGTAGAAGGTATAGGATAGGTAAAGTTGACTTGAAGTAAGGTGCCGAAGTTAGGTAGTTGAAGATGACAGAGTAGAGCTGGGTAGAGGTGTGATGGGCTGTCCTGAAGTTGAGGCTGTAGGTTGTTCAGATGCTGAAGAAGGCGCAGTAGTGACGAATGACGAGAAGAGAAGCAGTCCGGACGGTGCCGCTTGGGGTATGGGGTGCAGAGGGAGGGTTGGGGTTGGGTCATCGCCGTTTTGGGGTGAACATTGCAAGAAACATATATGCACTTAGGGGATCATGGATTTGTTTTCTTCTATTTTTATTGATATATGTATGTATGCGTATACATATTAGTTTTTTTTCCTTTTGTGATTTTTTCCATGTCTCTTTTTGTCCTTTTTTCCCCTTCACAGTTGTTCCAATATGCGTGTTGTTGAAAGGAAGTGGAAGATATGTTCGTGTAATGTTGGGTATTCATCGTTGAGAAGCGTGGTGAGGTTTAGTGGGAGGTGGTTTGTGGTGCAGTAGTTTGTGATGTGTTGTCTTTGGTTGTTGTACTTTGTGCAGTATATAAGAATGTGTTTGATTGTAAGCGTTCGGCGACATGTAGTGCATTGAGGTCGTGGTTAGTTTAGAATGAAGTAGGAGTGTGTGAGTGCTGTGTGTCCGATGCGAAGTCTTGTCAGTATCCTTTCTTTGAGTCTAGTGTTCTGATTGATGGTGTGCCAATGTTCGTATTTTGGATGTATATCGTGGAGTTGTGTTCCTGTTCTGTCCCATGTTTCTTGAATGTGTTTGTTGATTGCCTGGTGTATTGTGGGGTGGTAGTCGGATTGTGAGAGTGGGTAGTTTGTGGTTTGTTGTAGTGTTGTGGCTATGTTTGCTTCGGTGTCCGCATGTTCGTTGCCTTGTATGTTTGTGTGGCTTGGTATCCAAAGGAGGAGTGGTTGTTGTCGAATGTTTAGTTTGTTATGTATGTGCAGTGTATTGGGGATGAGGGGGTGTTTGGAAACGGTGTAGGGTGTTATGCTTTGTATTGCTGATTTTGCGTCTGTGGCTACGATGTTGTGTTCTATGTTTGTGTTGTAGATGGTACAATAGGCCGAATATATTGCATATATTTATGATGTGTAGGTGGATGCTGTGTCCGGCAGACGAGCCCGTAAGATGACTTGGGGCGGTGCTTGTCTGGTATACAGCACCGCCGCTGAGCCCGTCTGGTGTGTGTGTGATTTGGAGCACACACACACCAGGTGTAGATGTTGTTGCAATTTGCGTATTGTGATATGAATTGGAGGAAGAGTTGTTGTACTTCTGCATCTGTGTATGTACGTTTTGGTTTGTCTATTAGGAAGTGTGTTGTGGGGGTTTCGTGTTTCCACCATGTTTTAGCTGGTGGGAGTGGTTTTGAGGTGGGTAGTGCGAGGTGTAAGTTTCTTGCGTGTTGTTGAGTGCGGCATCCTATTGTAGTATTGAATGGTACTTTTTCATGAGTTGGTGTCTGCGTTTGGAGCGGATTTTTAGTGCATGGGTGTTGTCTGATGAGTTGTGTTTTGTAGTGGTATCTGAGTAGTGCTTCTGTGCGTCTGTGTTGTAGTTCTGGTATGTGGTTGTATATATGAAGGGCGAGGGAAGGTGAGGTTGTGTATGCTCATGTGGCTATCTTTAGGCATTGGTATTGAAGAGAGTGTAGGAATTTGAGGTTTGATTTAGCTGCGTTTTCGAAAGGTGTTGACCCATATTCCATGATTGGTCGAATGATGGATTTGTATAAGGTCAGTAGGGAATTTCGGTCTGAACCCCAATCTGTGCCGGATGGTGCTCGTAAGATGTTTATTCTTTTGGATGCGCGTTTTTGGATGTTTAGTATGTGTAGTTTGAAGGTGAGTCGTGGATCTAAAGTGATGCCTAGGAATTTTGCTGTGGTAACAAATGGTATGGGAGTGTTGTCTAGTTTCAGTGGTTGTAAATATGTGTGTCGCCTCTACAAAATTTCCCCCTGTCTAAAATACTCTATTTACGCTGACGATTTGGCCATTTGGTACACACACCCATCGGCAGACAGAGCAAAGTACTTCATGCAGCGCGCCATGGAGCAAATTGATTCCTGGTGCTCCCTCCGGGGACTGCAAATCTCCCCCGCGAAATCCGTCACAATGCTTTTCACCCGGCTCCACTCGTACATCCCACCTCTTACACCGCTCCGCTATCGCGACCAAGTTATCCCTCACCAAACCACCTTCACCTATCTTCGCATCGTACTAGAGAAAGGACTTTGTTTCGACCCCCATATTGCTTATCTAAAACAACGCTGCGCAAAACGCCTAAATCTCCTGCGCTTCATCTCCGGTCACGACTGAGGTGCAGACAGGGCTACCCTAAACATAATGTATATTGCTCTGATTCGCTCAATCCTGGAATACAATGCGTTTATCTTCGACCATTTATCTCCTACACACATCGCAACACTTCATCGCATACAGAATCACGTACTACGCCTCATCACCGGAGCACACTGCACCACGCCCATCACTAGTCTCCGGGCTGAGGCTCACTCACCCAGCTTACAACACCGCAGAACACTCCAACTAGTTAGATACCACTTTCGGACCACAACACAGCACAGCCACCCTGCCAGTCTCGCACTCTCTAACCCTCCCTTTCGCTGTACCTATAATAGAAACAAACACAATATTGCCATACAATTGAACCATGTCCTTACTTTCGCACTCAGATTCCCTGAGGTAACCCCCGACAAATTTCCTCCCTTACTCCAGTTTAGGCGCTTGAAACACCCCAATCTTCAGTATTTCTTCCGGCAAAACAAAACATTACTTTCCCCCATCGAAACTCAACTAACAATTTGACAAAACAAAACAACAACCCGCGCTGTTTTTTTGTATCGGACAGACCATCACACCCCGTCTCGGGGGGGGGGGGTCATTATATACCCCATCTCATCTCCAAACTAAGCGTCACACGACAATGAAAGAGGTATCATCGGAAACCGTTCGACGAGTAGGGCCTGAAATCACCCCAAAATGTTTTTCCCCTCAAAGAGTGACGTCACTATGGGGTTTATGCGGTCACAGCTGATGTCATATTTTTGGGTCTGGGAGTTCATTTTGGGGAAGATTTCAAACACAAAACTTATTTGGAATCAGAAAAGGAAGGCGAAATAGACCATGGTCCCAAGATGTTTGTCCACCCAAATTTGTGTGTTAAAATATGCAAAATGTTCAGTTTCCGAGTTTTGATTTTCTGCTTCTAATTGGTAGAGGGAACTGAGAAACGTTGTTTTAAGTAAACTTAGCCCCATCAAAGTGCTTCCTTTATCCTGAGTCTTCGATTTTAGCCCTAAGGGGTAGATATGCAAATAAAATAAGTCATGGAAAACGCAAAAAAATCCCTCTGGTGCGACGTGTTGCGTCCCTAAAGATAAGTAAGCGCTGAAAGTTTCATTCACATACTGAACTTTAGTTTCATTCACAACTTGAAACTTTCTTCAGAAAGTTTCATTCACAACTTTACCCGTTAAAGCGTGACGACTGGTTTAACTGTTTTTGGTGACCTCACTTGACCTTGACTAACTTCGTCACCGTGGATGATCTGACCTCAAAATCTTCATAAAAATGAAAATTGATCCGGGAAAGGTATGCCAAATTTCGACTCGCTGTCACGCTCCGCTTTTTTTTCACTATCCGTGGAAAACCTTGGGAGTGGAATAGACCCTCGAGACGGCGCGAGTTCAGCTAAAAGTTGACTTCTCGTCTTCATCACTTTTACCTGAGCATCCGCTTTCTCTCGCGAATGTTGGCGGCACGACGTTGCACGTGATATGGACTTCCCGGGTAGTAGAGGTCGTCCAGTCCCTCGAACGGTCTCTCCTCTACGCCTGAGGAGTGGACCAGGAGTGCCACCAGGTTACTAGACGGTCAGCGAATCACCAGCAGCAACCAGCCAGTGACCCCTGCATGTCATGTGCACCCTAACATTACACAACAGGTGCCGCCAGGCCACTAGACGGTTAGTGAAGCATCAGCAGCAGCAGTTAGTGAAGCATCAGCAGCATGCATCCCTGCATGTCATGTGCACCCTAACATTACACATTTGGTGCCGCCAGGCCACTAGACGGTCAGAGAATCACCATCAGCAAACAATCAGTGACCCCTGCATGTTATGTGCACCCTAACAGTACACAATAGCAGGGTATTCTTACAAAACCATTGAGGTTACCAGAAGAGAGAAGCCGTCAGAGCTGCCGGAAAGCAGCAATGTGTCCATCGAGAGTTGGAGTGCTTGGGAAGACGCGAAATTGGGTCCAGGAAGCGGAGAGTTATTTTTTAGTTCTATAAACTGAACTCGGGCGAAAATATGTAGGTTCTGGAAGGTGCTATTAGGTACGAGGCGTAGGCACTCGTATAAGTCGATGATAAAGAAGTGATCCGACAACGTTTCGAACCCACTGCAGGGTTCTAATTAGAGCACGGCACGGATTGGAGATCCGCATGGAGCTGGTATGGATAATGGAGCCGATTGGATAAAGTTTGGCAAATATAAACGGATACAAACTTAATAATGGATTGGCTGTCCAATTTTTTTTTCACGTGGAAACAAAAATAAAACAACATAATATGTCCTGTTTTCCGACCAAAATGTTAAATAATGAAATGTTACGATTGGCTGATGCCGATATTTTTTATTGCCTGAAAACTATATGATGCCATTAATTAACAACTATATTGCCATACTTATTTTCACCGGTGCCTTGAATGTCAAACACTTCCAAAAGTAGTTTAAACTGGATTCATTCCATTGTTCTACGTATTTCCAGTCATCATCAAACCTTTATGCAATCCAAATTATTATATAGTATTGTCCACTGTTAACAATCATTTCATCGATATACCATCTATGATCACATTCAGCAAACAATCCATCCAGCTGTGGCTTCATTCTAACCTGCATACCTAGGTAAACTACCTACAGGCCCATTATGTAGGTGTATATGGCGCACAATAGTCACACATAACAAGTGAGCCAAATGGAACTGCTATCTCACCATCCGATGACAGAAAGCAGCAACGCAATGTTTAATGCATTGTAATTGTTGTTACTCAAGAAAACATTACCATTGCCTTCCCTGGCCATTTAAAATGAGACTACAAAATAGCAAAACAGGTAGAAAGCAACGTCACCGAAACTGGCACACAAGTCGCTTGCAAGCGAAACATTTCGTCATGAAACTGTCTCTAATGCTATCCTATCCTCAGAAGAGATCCAAATATATGCAGTATTTTACGACTTAGTTATGTTCGCGCCTGTGAGTATGCACCAATCGGAAGTAACAGGAAAACTGTAAATATAATTTAATTATATAACTTCACAGATAAACACACTGATAGTACCAGCTCACTTCTTAAGCCAACCGTTCATCATTCACACCACTACGGCAGCTATTATGCTGGATTTTATTAGTACCTTCGATAAATCATGATTTCGCAATCTTGCCAAATATAATCACGAAATACTAATCAGATAAAAACGATTATTTTTGGATCCTACTAACAAATGTGCGTTCCGTCTTGTTGAAAACTAGCTACCTGTCTGCAGAACAACATGCATGACACCGTCAACTATTCGTCGAAATGCACCTCATCATCAAGGTTGTAGCGTTTCCACCAAATGGTGCCAGAGATTATATCTTCACAGTATAGGAACAAACTAAAACATGTTTAATATGTTGGGATACGGAAAGGGATTCGGAAATCACCATCACCAAATGGAGTATGCAATTAACGTTGTTGTAATGTTATATTAACATGCTGTAATGTAATGTTGTAATGTTAATGTAATGTAATGTAATGTTGTAATGCTTGTAATGTTATATCAAAATGCAATTAACGTTGTTGTAATGTTATATTCTGCAGGGCCTGTGCATGATTATTCTGCTTGTTGACATTGAAAGTAAACTGAACAGGAAAATGTGCTGGAGCATAAACAATAGCCCAGCATAGTCAAATTCGAAGCAGTCGGAGACAAATCTGTCGAATGTCTGCGAGCGGTAAGGGACGCCATGGAAGTCCATTGGAAATATGAGCTTAAGCAGGGTTTTACGGCCTGAAACAGAAACTAAATGCGAATTCGATAGACAGAAGAAGTCCGGGACAATAGCTGTCATAAGTAATGACATGGGCATATGATTGTTAAAAAAAGCTAATTACCATTAATTGATTGTATTTTGTGCAGGTGTGAGGTACCTCCCACCTCCCTACCTACATATCGCTGTACTTGGCTGTCGACACATTGCCATGCTCCACTGAGTGCGACTTCAGAACTGGTGCCTGGATGGCGCTGCAAGGCATCTGCATGTCAATCGCACTGTGCGGAAACAAACTGCTTTAGATTGTTGTATGTTTTTTAAGCTCTAAATGAAATGGTTGTAAGTCCGGCTTGACAAATTTGTGTTTGAGTGCATTGAGCCTGGAAGCTGCTTAGATGTATGACATGTAAGTGCTATTTTGGTCGAGATACTGACACTGAATTGCATGTGTAGATGGTGGCCACTTTTATTCATTCATTTTGAAGCCCATGTCGTTTCATATATCTTATTTCATTCCGTGGTAGTTGCCTGTTTCTTGTGTGCTTTGTTCAAGCTCATGCACCATGAGCTAGCATAGGCTGGAGGACTGCCCAGTCTGCACATGTGATCTGAAATGAGATTGCTATGCCTGGTAAGATATCGTTATCCTAATGCAAATTGCAATCCTCATTTTACACCAAATGTTAATTTATATTTTCCCTTGTATTATTAGCTAAAATATTGTACGATGTGCCTAGTATATGTGCTATTGATTGCTGCACTGAATCCGGTTTTAACTATTTTGCATTTTTAAAGATGGATTAGATAGCGGATGGCCTTCAATCTGGTATGGATATGGATACGGATTGGATTGGTTCATGCGGATATGGAATGGACTGGATTCGGAAATGTCAGTCCGTGTTTTGCTCTAGTTCTAGCGTTATCGGAGCACGCATTGACGTGCACACCACCTTGAGAAGATTCCTGGGTATTTGGTCTAGCGGCCTGTTGGTTTCATACTGCTTTCTTTCTTTATGTGAACGAAATTCGCGCGTCATTTTTCCCGGGAATCGAAATCCGCAACACCCGAATGTATAGGTGTAGGTTACGAAATAGCGTAGGATTGACCCTCGAATATCCGATAAGCCTCATCCATGTTAAAGTACGTACTACTCCTGGGTCAAAGTACGTATTACTTCCATTACGAAACGTATGTAGGATAATCGATGGTCACTCGATATATAAATAGGTAGGCATATGAGTAGGATTATAGGCCGGCATGTGCACAGGTTTGTAAAGTAGGTAGTAGGTGTATAGGTAGGTAGGTTGGTAAGATCGGCAGGTCGGTAGGAAAAATAAGCAAATAACGAAAACTGTTACCTTCGCTGCCAATGGAAGGTCACTGCTGACAATGACAACCAATCAGGCACTGCGAATTGTAGGAAGTACAATCCAAAAATACATAAATTGGATTAGTTTGTATATCTTCACCTAAAGAAGTCAGAATGTATGCTCCATCTATCTAGGAGCTACATATTAAAATATTACATCCTCAAAGACAAACTGATTGTGATTCTATAATGGCCTGGCCAATGCTGCAAACCATGATGGGCGACGGGCGTATTGATGATGATGCCGAAATGTCATTGGACACCATTGTGAGAGCAGGGCGGGCCTTTGTCCATGTCCGTAAGGCCGCATCGCGAGCTTTGCCGCGAATGCGGTCTGCGTTTTCCGTTCTTCATACTCTTTGCACTTTCTTTCAGCTTATGTACCCAACTAACCGAACTTATCTTCAAATGACGCAGGTGTAGGAAGAAGGAATTGAGATTGCGCCGCTCATTGTCCCTGCCGTGCTTGGTCTTGAAGGTTGAAAACACGATGTTTTTTAATGTTGCCGATTATGCAAAGTAACGTATCAGGCCGATTGGAGTGACGACATAGTGATGTTGACATTTGTATGTTACCTAGTTATTTGAGTTTAAGGGCGCTTCGAATAAAAATGTGATAATTTGGCGTCCACATATGCATGTTAGTTGGAACGTTGGAGCATATTAAGGCTTGCAGAGCCTAATATTTTTATAGTGGGAAAAATCGTCTTTTGCCTTGTTTTCAGTCTATGTGAAACTAACTAGATTATTGCCTCCTCATGACAACAAACTGTATGTTAATTCGAAGCAAATAACAAAGCGGTGCTGTAAAAGGTGCTCCTACAAATCTACGGTTCGCAAGTTAGTTTGTATATCCGTAGATTAGTCACTGTTTTTTTAATGTTGTCCTTGGGTGCATAATGTTTTGAATGTTAGCTGGATTAAACAAAACGTTGCTCGAGTCTGGGCTCTTAGTCAACGACGGATTCATCCAGCAAACTGAGGGTTAGGACTCTGGATAAGTTGTGATTAATTACGAAATTGAAAAATGGAATAGCGATTGCAGAGTGGAAATGATGAACGTAAAAAGAGACCAATTTATACATTGCACCCGAAGGATTTTTTTTGCAAGCCTGTGTTAGTAAGTTTGTGAATTTTTAACGCCGGCCCCTGCTTGGCAGATTTATATAATCCGTTGTACTATTTGGCATGGAAAAGACCGAGTTCCAATTGGTATTTTCCTCCTTCTCCTTTGAGATCGCTATTAAATATCACCTTGGAAACAGTGTTGGTGAGCAGATCATAACTCCGCCACATCTCCCAGAATCAGCACAACACCGGGGGTTGATTCTGATCTATGCACTTTGATTTGGCCGGTAATTCATTGAATTTAGCATGAAGACCACGAGACACATGACAAAATGCACTCAAGACCGGCTTTGGTACGAGTTATGTTTTGTGGAGGCCTTCCCAGCTGACCTCAGCTGCTACTTACCCAGCGTGCCGACACCACCTAGTGGCGGGCACCGCGAGAACACGCATGACGAAGGAGTCTCCTTGCTGTCCTCCTCGTACGTGGGCATGGCGGTCAGCTGAGGCGCGAACACCTGTTGTCTCAGCACCTGGCCAGGGAACGCTGCCCTGGCGCCGGCGCCGCCTGCACTGGCCGCGATGCCGTAGCCCGCCATAGCGTTGCGGCAGCTGCAGAACGCGTCAAAACGGCCTGACGCCGTACAAATTGAAGTTTGGCCGGCGGCCGAGGCTCGAGTGTTTGTGTATGACACGGCACGACTGCCACTGATGGGCCCGCGATATTCCCCGGGTGCAAATTGCTGGTGGCGGCTTTTTGCCACTGCTAGTGATTCGCTGCCACCGCCGCACTGTATTTCTGCTGAGAGCACCCTGGAGATGACAGCATCCATATTAGCGGCGGTCCGCCCTCCCACCGACAAATTACCCTGTCAACAGCAGGCCGGCGGAAGCCTCGGGCAACAACGGCACACGACTGCCAGGCACACCGCGTCATTCGGCCATTCTTCAACGCAGTGCGCAGAACTGACTCCACCCATCCGCCGCAGATTGACCAATCAGAATCGTGGCCGAAAATCCCGGGAGTACAGCAGAGTTCCTCGATCGATGCTGGCCAAGGAAATTGAAAGCCTTCCAGATTTCAGCTTCATTTCGCGAGCCGTAGACAAATTCCATTTCCTCGTTCGCTCGCTTTCCTTTGCGGGGCATCAGTTTCGTATTCCGGTGCGGAGAAACTTGTAAGAAGTAATGCAGCTCAAGAATCATTATACCGCCATCAAAAATCGGCTAGATAAGTGCATTTTTTGCATGCTACCTTGGTGGGAATGTACTGCTCAATCCACCAATTCGTTGTGCCACCAATTCGCTGTACCATTTTTCCTTGTTCCTCCCAATTGTTCCATGTTTGCCTAACAGGGTGTCCATAAGGAGCCCGACTGGTCCGCAAGGACGGCTCCATCTTCAAGAAGGGCGCCCAATTTCCCCAATGGCCAATTTGGCCATGTTGAGCCGGCTTTTGCACTATGTTGTGGTGAGTACTTCTACATTACCAGGGTGCGCTTGCCTGGCCCCGGAGGGCTCCAACGTTCTAAAGAGTGATGCCCAGAAGGGTGCCTGTACTAATACTGTTAAGAGAGCCGCTAGAGTTCATCAGGAGGGTACATAAGTTTGCACTAGGGGTGTTAAATGCCCGAAGCAGCTCCTTTATTTTCAACAGAGCTATCACCGGGCCCAAAAAGCGTCTGACTGCGAAGTGAGCACCGGCTGGTCCAAGGCGCTGGTCCAGCTGTCCAGCAGCCGAATGGTTGGGTTCGTCACCACCGCTGCACAGAGTGGCCAGACCGAGACGGAGCGAGTGAGAGAAGCTGGAGCCCAGAGTAGCCCGCAGTACCGTCCACAGACGACGTCCACCGCTGCACAGAGTGGCCAGACCGAGACGGAGCGAGTGAGAGAAGCTGGAGGCCCAGAGTAGCCCGCAGTACCGTCCACAGACGACGTCCACCTCTGCACAGAGTGGCCAGACCGAGAGGGGGGGGAGAGAAGAGGGGGCCCCGGAGCGCATAGTGAGAGAAGCTGGGGCCCAGAGTAGCCCGCAGTACCGTCCACAGACGACGTCCACCGCTGCACAGAGTGGCCAGACCGAGACGGAGCGAGTGAGAGAAGCTGGGGCCCAGAGTAGCCCGCAGTACCGTCCACAGACGACGTCGGGCATAGGCGCAGGAACAGGGGGCCCAGGGAGGCCATGGCCCACCCACTTTTCAACGTGTGGGGGGGGGGGCAACAATGATAGCTGGCCCTCTCACTTTTGAGACATATACATTTCCTAAAATGCAGCATAACACATTTGAATATGTGAAAAACTCCCTGCAATCCATAGGGGCATCCATGCAATCCATCCATGCAATCCATGATATGTACAGTAAAAGCTGTACATATCACATCGTAGCACTTCATTTCTTAAGTCATGCACACTTGGACATGACCCTACACAAACGCAATTAATTCAGCAGTTAATGTAATACAACCGATATATGGATATTCACACCTTATATTATGTTATGAAAAGACTATAAAGCAGATAATGTGCGAGCCAGTACTAAAATACATTCATACCAGAGTTTCACTGTGGTTCTTTGACTATTAACATATTTAACATCGATTTCATCAATATTGCCTAGAGTAGAAAATCGTAAAGGCTGAGGGCAGTAACGTAATACAATCAAGGTAAGACATACAATTTGCAAGTGCAATTTCCTTGCCTTGATATTACAGAACTATGTATTATATACGGCCTTGGTTCTAGCTGCCATGTACTTCAACATTTATATGTATTTTGATTATTGAAGCATACAAATTACTACCACGATACATCCATTGCGTGACTGTAGTATTGAATAGAACGTACAACTTTCCACATTTCAATGGATTTTCACAGTTGGGCACAGCACACAGATATCCAACCTTTTGATTAAGATGCCTGGGTATTATCGGTGCTGGCACCCAATATATCAAAATACATATTTCCATCATTTATTATGGTAGCATAGATGCAATAGTGAAGTCCACACACTATTATATCAACTTCAAGTGCGAGAACGCCTCTCAGAATCTTAGAATCCCCAGAGAGGATTGGGCGCTCGTGATGCGACCTGACAAGGTCACATGAGGAGTGATATGAAGAGTGATGATGTGACGAGTAACGAGTGATGCTTGTCATGTGACTTGAGAAGGCACATGACGAGCATGGTAACTGACCCGAGTGGATCTTCAGCTGGGTAACTGCGTAGTGGCATTTACAGCACGTTAAACATTGAATTCAAATTATGTCGTTCAACAGAAATGGTTCGGTAAGATGGTGGGCTCATGGTATATGTAACAATATCTGCTTAGTATAGACTCTGATCCTATAATCTATTCAATGAAGATATTTGGATTAAGAACATTAAAACACCGAATTACAACGGAGACTACTATGAAGGCTTTTCATCGTCCAGTGATGTGTACGTCCAGGCTGAAATTTAAGAACCCCAAAGATAATGGGATGAATTTAGGCCAATTGCAGGATATATATTTCTGAACACTACTTGTGGTGCAAGCAGTTAAATGGGCATAGGAAAAGTCGACTTTGTGCGATGTACTACTCCATAGACGCCATTGTTAACCTATACAATCATTGGGACATGCGCAATGGCGTACCGAAGGGGTGGGGGCATTGGAGCAATCCTCCTCTCCACGAGAGGTTGTGGGCCGCCAATATCGCGCCGGGGTTCGGAAAAATAACGCCAGGCTCCCTAAAAATCCTGCTGGTGTCCCCAACAATCGCACCGGAGGAACATAAAAAATCACTTTGAGGCCTCAAAAAGTCGCGAGGGGTCCTTGAAAATGACGATGGGGCTCCCAAAGTCCCACCAAGGCCGCTGAAAATCACATTGGGGCCTCAAAAAATCGTTCCGGAACCCTAAAAATGACGCTGACGGCTCCAAAATGTTGCACCGGGCCCCTGAAAATACCGCTGGGGCTACAAAAGGCCGCGCCGGGACCCCGGTGAACTCGCGCCCAGGCCCCAAGAAATTCACGCTAAGGCCATAAGAGGTCGGGTCGGGCACCTGGAAATCACGCTGGGAGCCAAAAAGATCGGAAGTCACGCTAGGGCCCTCGAAAACGACACTGGCCACCAGAAAGATTGGCCAGGCCTTCAAAATCACGCTGGGTCCCAAAAGGTCAGGTCGGGGCCCCTGATAATCGCGCTGGGGCAACAAAAAGTTGGACCGGGCACCGAGAAAATCACGTTGGAAGCACGAAAAAGTCGTGCCGTGGTCCATGAAAATCACGAGGGGTGCCGCAGAAAGACGGGATGGGCCCATGAAAATCACGCTGGGAGCTTCAAAAGTTCGCGCCTGAGCACAAAAAATAATGCTGGGGGCCGAAAAAAGTCGTGCCGGGGTTCTTGAAAGTCACAATGGAGACTCCAAAAGGTTAGGCCGGGGCCACTGGAAATCACACTAAGCCTGAAGGTGGCGAAAAGTCGCGCCCGGGCCCATGCAAATCACGCTAGGAGCTCGACAGGTCGCACCGGGGCCCCAGAAGTCTCATCGGGAACACCCAATGAATGAAGCCGGGGCAACGAAAAAAAAACAGTCTGGACATGGAAAATCAATCTGGGGTTCCAGCAATTGTTCCAAAAGAAACCAAAACGTTTTGGACCCCCAAATACGTGTCGAGGCCATTAAAACTCGCGATAGGCATTCCAGCAAATGAAGACAGGGTCCAAAAATCGCACTTAGACCAAAAAACGTCGCGCCGCTGCCATTGGGAATCACTAGGGGCCCAACAAGTCGCGCTGGAGCCCCATAAGTCGGAGCTGGCTTCCCAAAAATCAATTCCTACCCGGAATGTTACTCTGCGGCCACACAAATTGCGTCAAAAACCCTAAAAACGCGTTGGGCCACGGAAAAGAAGCACGTTGGAGCATTAAGAAATGCACTGGGAGCCCGAAGAATCGTACCGAGGCCCAAAAATATCGCGCAGGAGGCTTACAAAATATATACAAAATAGAAGTCGACCAAAAAAAATCAGAAAAGGACTCCTTCGAGTTGACCCGAGCACCGGAAAATTCAGAACAGGTCCTGGAAGGAAGTTCTCCTAAGGGCCTTTTTACTCTGAATTTTGCCATCGGCTGAAAACAAAACTCGTTGAGCAGCCGCAGTGGCATACCAAAGAGGCAAATACCCCCCCCCCCCCCCCCGCACACTCCATCCTGAAGAGGTGGGCTTCCAAGAACCCAAGAATCGCGTCGGAGTCCCCAAAAATGATTCTGGGGCTCCACAGATTCGCGTCTGGGCCCCCAGAATTAGAAATTATAAATAAATATAACTGGCACAAAAAAAATTTGCACCGGGCCAAAAATGTGCGCAGGGAGTGCCAAATTTGCGCCGAGGCCCAGATAAGTACAACGCGCCCCGCGACCTAACACAAGCCCCCAAATATCGCGCTTGGGACCCAAAATTCCTGTCGCTATTCCCATAAATTCTTGTCGGGGCATGAAAAATTCCCCTCGGGGCTACACAAAAATTGGCGTCGATGGCCACAAATAAGCACAGCGTGGCCCAAAAATCACATAGAAACCCGACAAGGATCAAGCCGGAGCCCTCCAAAATAAAGAGAGATTATAGAAAAAACAATTGTCCGAGCTAGGAAAATCGCTCATTAGCCCAAACATACCATCGGATGCCTTAACAAATCGCATACGGCACCGAAAAACGAACCGGAGTTCGACAAATCGCGACCAGGCACCACAAAATGTCGCCAGGGGCCAGAAAAATCGGGCTGTGACTCGGACTTTACATAATTCAAAAGAAGTCACCAAAAAATGTGCTAAGCCCAGAAAACTGGCGTCGGATCCCCCCCCCGGAACCACACGCCTGGGCCCGAAAAGTCGCGACGGGACCCCGATAAGTTATACTGGAGCCCCCAATATCGTGCTGGGGTCCCACAAATGTGAGCGAGGAACCCCAAATGGCAAAAGGCGGCAGGGCCTTAAAACATGCGTTGCAGCTCCAAATAAACACACCGGGAGCTAAAAACAAAGCGCAAAGGGGCCCTCAAAGCACACAGGAGCCCTTGAGACCGCATGGGAGCCTCAAAAATAGGCTGGGGTCCTAATAAAATCGACATGGTCCTAGAAAAAGAACAAAAAGACCGGGCACTAAATAAACACTTCAGGGTCTGGGAAAACGCGCCGATACCTAAAAAAAAGATATCGTCGGTGCACAAAAACGCAACAAAACTATTTAAAAAAAGTAGCCGGGGTCGCAAAAATGTACCGAGCCCCAAGCAAAAATTGTCTGGAGCCCTAGAGCACATCCGTAGACAAAGAAAAACGGAACGATCCAAGAAGGAACTAACTAGAGCCTCAGTTCGGTTGCCAACCTGGGAGCGTATTTGACCAAAGAGATGAGGTGCATCAAAGCTCAGCGGTTATCCGGATTTCTTAGCCACCAGAAAACGTGGGTAGAAGAGAATTGATCATTAATTGAATTCAAGATGGGTTCTTGTGGCTTTTAAGTCTGAACACGTTTCTGACTTGATGAGGTGCCGTGTGCTGTCACATGTCAGCTATTTTGTGCTTAATTGTTGGTCGCCAAAATATGCGCTTACATTCCGTTTCAGCCGGGTGCCACATGATGTAGTTGTAGTATTTCGTTTCAAGTGGCGGATATTCTAAGGTGCACAATGTGTACTACAGAGATGATTGAGGTGACTGATCATCTATGTGTTGGAGTTAGGCCCTAAGGACAAACACCATATAATGTATTTGTATGTATTACGTTTTTATTTGTCCCAGTCTGCCAGCCTGCCAATCTTGGTCTGTCACACACCGGATCAAATAATTTTCAACCGGCGATCACCCGTTTTTCCTGTTTCTCATCCTTTCCAGCATCAATCATGAGATTTATTTTGCCATGGGGCAGCAAGTAAGCTACGTTCTTGCTCTTCTTCTCCTCACCAACATCGGTGAACATTTACAAGTGTTACATCTTAGTGACGTAAAGCACTAATTCATGAAAACTAGGGCTCACCACATATCCACCAGTGAGGCTGAAATAAGCTTCCACTCCCCACACACACGCACATAGCGGAAGTTGAAGACATTTTAATTGAACAGAAATAGGTACTAATGGTTTCCCTTGCACCAGGAAGACAAACCTATTATTGAATCCACCAGTCGTGAAGAGTTCCATGTTCAGCGAGAAGTGTGAAGTTGAAAGTACTTGTCCTGCGATGATAGTTTTTTTTTTCAGTACCACATGTTGCTGTTAGCCATAGGCCTGTCTCCTCATGGGGCCTGTCTCCTCCCCCTTAGGGGCCCCTTAGGCCTGTCTCCTTGAAAACTGTGTGTGCGCTATTCAAATTATCTGATTATCAAAATATACAAAAGCGTTCAACCATGGTACTTTGCGAAATTTCTGGGTGCCCCCTGCTGTTGACCCTGGTCCACCCACTTTTTCAGACGTTCCTACGCCTATGGCTCCGCCCCTCGCGCCGTAGAAGCCAATCACAATTCAGTTGGCTTTCTGATGGTCGCACGGTGAGCGACCATCAGAAAGTCGCGACGGGACCCCGAGAAGTTATACCGGAGAATACGTTATATTATTCGTACGCCTATGACGTCGGGTGAGCGGCGTACCGTGGCCAGCACGAACAGCAGGAGTTCGGGAGATGGAGCCCGTTGATCTCGCACCGACCAGAACATCACCACAGTATGGACGTGGCAGGTGGAGATGCCCGTGGGAGGAAGGTAGCGCCGTCCGAGTGGTTCACATTGCCACGTCTTGTGGATCCCAATCTCCACTGAGCACTCTCCGCCGGCCAAGTCAAACGAAACGACCGCCTGCTGAAGCCCGCGCTCCAGCGCCACTGGAGGATACTCGCTGCTCCAGAGGCCCCGACAGCGCTGGCCCCAGGATACTGGCTGCTCCAGAGGCCCCGACAGCGCTGGCCCAGGATACTGGCTGCTCCAGAGGCCCCGACAGCGCTGACTCCAGTATGTCGAGAGGACGTCACGCGGCGGTCCTGTGAGCGGCGGTGGGGTAAGGCGGGGTAAGGCGGGGTAAGCCGGGGTAAGGCGGGGTAAGCCGGGGTAAGCCGACTGTGGACAACCGGAGAGCCGCTGCGGCCATGGGCTGGGATGTGCCAGCCTACGGGGCGCCATGCTGGCGTTACAGGTGCCGAACCGCTGCCAGGTACTGCTGGGCCGTCGTTGTCGCGGCCACACAGCACTGCAACAAAATACCCCAGGGACGCTGGCCGGGAGATGACGTCATAGCGTCCGCAGAATGACGAGTACCGTCGCTGCCCGGTACTGTGCGCTGGCCGGGAGATGCTGGACGTCATAGCGTCCGCAGAATGACGAGTACCGTCCCTGCCCGGTACTGTGCGCTGGTCTGGAGATGCTGGACGTCATAGCGTCCGCAGAATGACGAGTACCGTCCCTGCCCGGTACTGTGCGCTGGCCGGGAGATGCTGGACGTCATAGCGTCCGCAGAATGACGGTACCGTCCTGTTGGTGTGTACGCTGGCCGGGAGGGGTTAGGTCCGCAGAATGACGGTACCGTCCCTGTCCGGTGCTGTACGCTGGCCGGGGATGACGTCATAGCGTCCGCAGAATGACAGTACCGCCCCTGTCCGGTACTGTGCGCTGGCCGGGAGATGCTGGACGTCATAGCGTCCGCAGAATGACGAGTACCGTCGCTGCCCGGTACTGTGCGCTGGCCTGGAGATGCTGGACGTCATAGCGTCCGCAGAATGACGAGTACCGTCCCTGCCCGGTACTGTGCGCTGGCCGGGAGGCCGGTGCCAAGCAGTTCGTCAACACAGCTCGGGTCAGGGAGTCCAGCTCGAAGGAGAAGGAGAAGAAACAAGACAGGAATGTTCTGTGTGACAAGATAGGAATGTTTGTATGATAGGTCAGCAATATTCGTGATGACAAAATTAGGGACAAGGCCGTATTTTCCAGCCTGTCCAGTAATATTATACGCCGCCGTATGGACAGGTCCGTTCAGACTTGGCGGGGGTGCTAGCTCGTTCTGACTTGGCGGGGGTGCTAGCTCGTTCAAACTTGGCGGGAGTGCTAGCTCATTCAAGCTTGGCGAGGGAGGTAAGTCCGTTCACGACTTATTTTGAGCTCAGCATATCTAGTGCACTCCACAGGTACGATGGGTCACAGGTACTAAATTTACTTCCATGAGCTCGGGCTCCGAATCCCTCCTCCACCCGGAGTGTCCACCGATGGTAGGAGCCGCCTCGGCAGGGGGTAGGATCCTATGCAGTTGGGAGGGCTCCAGCACCCTCCCCCAACTTGCAGCTCAGCCCCCCCCCCCAACTTGGAAGCCAGCCCCCCCCCCCCCAACTTTGGAAGCGAAACCCATGAAAATTCAAGCAATGCTGCATAAATGTCGAGTACGACATTCTAATCGTGTTCAACCTAGGTAGGTGTACAATTGCCCAAAATGTATAATGATTGGTGACGATATTCTCGCAGTTCTTCTAACTATTCTTTAAGTATCTTCTAAGTATTCTTTAGCATTGGTGGTTACTGTTCTCTTTGATAAATTGAAATAACACAAGCAATCCTATTTTAAGTTTTCTCAAATCGATAATCACACTAGTCATTTTGCACTGATCGGAATGTGCAGCTTGCTATGATGGTTGCATGTGGTTTCCTTCCGTACTGTTTTTAATCGTTTTGATCGACGGAAATTTTAAGTAACATATATTAATATCATAAAAACAAGAATGAAATTAGGCACAATGCGAAGCGAAAAGGGAAGTAGTCGTTTCGGCACTCAGTGGATTCTCCATATTCGGTAGTAGTTTTTCGATTAACCGGTATTTCCTGATGATTTTGTCCCCGGATAGGCTAAGTTCACGGAAAAGTGGAAAAAGGAACATGATATTTATGAACTTACTGGGGTTTTTTTCAAGATGACAAGATAAAATGGCCCAAATCCGGTGAGAATTTGGTAACTGAAGGCACCCTAGGTTGATCGACTCGGGGCTGAGCCCCCCAACTGATCTTGCGATCCTACACCCCTGTGGCTCGGCTATCAGGCGTCCTTTGTCTGAGGGAAGCAGGTGCGGTTCTCCTGGTGACTTTCGACTGTTGGTGCTACCTTGGTCCCTAATGGCCCGAAATTGCTTTTCAGTTGGTCACAACAGTTCTTGTTTCTGGAGGCGGGATTAAGGACCCAGAATAAAAAGATGTTAATAATGCGACATTTGGTTTTGCGAGGGCACTAGGAATTGGGTCCCCAAAACATTTGGACACTCCCCACATCACAATGCTCTCCTTGTGTCCCTGCTCTGGGGCAGCAAGAAAATGTGCTTTTGTCCTCGCTTAGATTTCAGAAACCCTAAGCGTAAATTTGGTGCCACCGACGGGACATCCGGGCTGGCACTGCACGAGTGTCCACTAACTTCACGGGAGACCTTTAATTATAATCTGCGACTTGTTATTATCAAGCATTGCCATTCAATTTTCTGGAAAAGGAAGGATGATTATTGTCTAGAGAAGATAATGTTGTGGATTTCAAAACATAGCACAGCACTGCTTCTCCTATCCTGCTTCCCACACCAACACTATGTGTGGTTATATTCAAAATTGTTTGACTTCTGTTTGCTGAATATGTTGATTGATTGACTATTTGGGCTTATGGGTCGCATCAACTGTTACTCGCTATGCAGCGCCCATTTTGCCAAATACGTTGATGAGCATGCTAAATGCAAGGATGATTGAAGGAAGGCGGGAAAATAAGCTGCGGTAAACTGCGGGAAAGCATTTTATTACCACGGTAGTAAATTACGCAGGCAGGATTAATTAAACATGTAGGGTAAATTGCAGAGGCAGGGTAAATTACACGGCTGGGGTAAACTACAGAGGTAAGGTAAATTACCCCGGATGGGGTAAACTACAGAGGTAAGGTAAATTACACGGATGGGGTAAACTACAGAGGTAAGGTAAATTACACGGATGGGGTAAACTACAGAGGTAAGGTAAATTACACGTGTGGGGTAAACTACAGAGGTAAGGTAAATTACACGTGTAGGGTACATTAGACAGTAGGGTACATTAGACAGGTAGGCTTTTGCTCCGGACATCTTGTGAGACTTGACATTGTTAGATCTCTTAAAATTGGAACTCTACGCCTAGGCGTCAGTCGGTATCAATGGATCTTCGTAATGAAAGGAGCCGTAGGCACATAGGAAACCGCATGTACTATCTTGTCCGGAATCAAAATTGCATTCCACTATCACTGTGGTAACTCATTACCCCTTTTGTATTTAACATTAACCCATAGGGTTAACATTGAATACAAAAACGAGTATGGTGCAAACGCATGACACACGTACTCGACGATGGCAGCGACATGTTCAGTCTCGATCTTGGATCAGACTGGACTTCCGATGGGAGAGGAAAGTGGAAGTGCGTCGGTGACCGTGCCACAATTCATGACAGCTCCCCCCCCGACCGGAGCCCCTCCTTGGCCGGTCGGGTAGGGTCGTCTACGGCAGCGGGCACACGCACGCCAGCTGCCCCATCTGACCAGGGTGGATCCGATGCCTGTTATGAGCGGTGAGCGGCGTACAGCGGTGTCGATTGTCGCCACACGACCAGCGGGAGCCAGCCGATACAGACGCTTCAACTTGGGGGGTTCAGCCGTCGGGTGGCGCGCTGCCCTCGTCTCACCAGTCTGTTCAGTGAGTCACACCAGTCTGTTGAGTGACTGTCATCCCAGTCTGTTCAGTGACTGGCATCCCAGTCTGTTCAGTGACTGTCATCCCAGTCTGTTGAGTGACAGTCATCGCAGTCTGTTGAGTAGCAGTCATCCCAGTCTGTTGAGTGACAGTCATCCCAGTCTGTTGAGTTGATGTCATCCCAGTCTGTTATCAGTCATCCCAGTCTGTTGAGTGACTGTCATCCCAGTCTGTTCAGTGAGTCACACCAGTCTGTTCAGTGACTGTCATCCCAGTCTGTTCATGCCATCCGTCTGTTCGTCATCCCAGTCTGTTCAGTGAGTCACACCAGTCTGTTCAGTGACTGTCATCCCAGTCTGTTCAGTGACTGTCATCCCAGTCTGTTCAGTGACTGCCATCCCAGTCTGTTCAGTGACTGTCATCCCAGTCTGTTCAGTGACTGTCATCCCAGTCTGTTCAGTGACTGTCATCCCAGTCTGTTCAGTGACTGTCATCCCAGTCTGTTCAGTGAGTCACACCAGTCTGTTCAGTGACTGTCATCCCAGTCTGTTCAGTGACTGTCATCCCAGTCTGTTCAGTGACTGTCATCCCAGTCTGTTCAGTGAGTCACACCCAGTCTGTTCAGTGACTGTCATCCCAGTCTGTTCAGTGACTGTCATCCCAGTCTGTTCAGTGAGTCACACCAGTCTGTTCAGTGACTGTCATCCCAGTCTGTTCAGTGACTGTCATCCCAGTCTGTTCAGTGTCAGTCACACCAGTCTGTTCAGTGACTGTCATCCCACCAGTCTGTTCAGTGACTGTCATCCCAGTCTGTTCAGTGACTCACACCAGTCTGTTCAGTGACTGTCATCCCAGTCTGTTCAGTGACTGTCATCCCAGTCTGTTCAGTGAGTCACACCAGTCTGTTCAGTGACTGTCATCCCAGTCTGTTCAGTGACTGTCATCCCAGTCTGTTCAGTGACAGTCATCACCAGTCTGTTCAGTGACTGTCATCCCAGTCTGTTGAGTGACTGTCATCCCAGTCTGTTCAGTGAGTCACACCCGTGTCTGTTCAGTGAGTCATCCCAGTCTGTTCAGTGACTGTCATCCCAGTCTGTTCAGTGACTTGTCATCCCAGTCTGTTCAGTGAGTCACACCAGTCTGTTGAGTGACTGTCATCCCAGTCTTGTTGAGTGACAGTCATCCCAGTCTGTTGAGTGACTGTCATCCCAGTTCTGTTAGTGACAGTCATCCCAGTCTGTTGAGTGACAGTCACCCCAGTCTGTTGAGTGGCTATCATCCAAGTCTGTTGAGTGACTGTCATCCCAGTCTGTTGAGTGACTGTCATCCCAGTCTGTTGAGTGGCTATCATCCAAGTCTGTTGAGTGACTGTCATCCCAGTCTGTTGAGTGACAGTCATCCCAGTCTGTTGAGTGACAGTCATCCCAGTCTGTTGAGTGACTGTCATCCCAGTCTGTTGAGTGACAGTCATCCCAGTCTGTTGAGTGTGATCCAGTTGTTGAGTCATCCCAGTCTGTGTCGCAGTGTTGAGTCAGTCATCCCAGTCTGTTGAGTGACAGTCATCCCAGTCTGTTGAGTGACTGTCATCCCAGTCTGTTGAGTGACAGTCATCCCAGTCTGTTGAGTGACTGTCGTCCCAGTCTGTTGAGTGACAGTCATCCCAGTCTGTTGAGTGGCTATCATCCAAGTCTGTTGAGTGACTGTCATCCCAGTCTGTTGAGTGACAGTCATCCCAGTCTGTTCGGTGACAGTCACCCCAGTCTGTTGAGTGGCTATCATCCAAGTCTGTTGAGTGACTGTCATCCCAGTCTGTTGAGTGACTGTCATCCCAGTCTGTTGAGTGACAGTCATCCCAGTCTGTTGAGTGACAGTCATCCCAGTCTGTTCAGTGACTGCCATCTAAGTCTGTTGAGTGACAGTATCCCAGTCTGTTGAGTGACAGTCATCCCAGTCTGTTGAGTGACAGTCATCCCAGTCTGTTCGGTGACAGTCACCCCAGTCTGTTGAGTGGCTATGATCCAAGTCTGTTGAATGGTTGCCACCCCAGTCTGTTGAGTGACTGTCATCCCAGTCTGTTGAGTGACAGTCATCCCAGTCTGTTCAGTGACTGCCATCTAAGTCTGTTGAGTGACTGTCATCCCAGTCTTTTGAATGGTTGTCACCCCAGTCTGTTGAGTGGCTGTCACCCAGTATGTTGAGTGGCTGTTATCCCAGTCTGTTCAGTGACTGTCATCCCAGTCTGTTCAGTGACTGCCATCCCAGTCTGTTGAGTGGCTGTCATCCCAGTCTGTTGAGTGACTGGCATCCCAGTTAGTATCGGGGGCGGTCCGCGCATTAAGGCAGTTAAGGCAGTGCCTCACCTGAGTAAAGCTGAATGGTACATTTGTAGTTTGTTTTCGTACAAAGCGATGCTATTATCTACTTGAAAATCAGAAAATAAAAACTGAACGCGATAAATTCATGGGTGACTCATAATTAGCGTTAATATATAAGTTCATATTTACATAATTAGTTTCCAGCTGCTCTACCGCTGATATGAAATGTCTATGGATGAGGAAAGCCTCTGTCAGATATCGCCATATATTGCGCTTTCGCTTCACATAAGCACAGGGCATTCGGACTTCACTAGATAAACGAAAACATTTATTTGGAGTGCAATGTACCGTCAGAGGAATTCGCAATTTTAGCTAACTTCCGAGCCACATCGGGACATGCTGAACACAAAACATTCCCATTGTTTGCTGAAATTAAAGAAATTTGCGATGTTGTGGGGCAGGAATAAGCTACTTACCTGCTTAGGTAGATAGACACGAACGAGAGGTGGGAAATGGAGAACGAGAAGTGAGAAATTGAGAACGAGAAGTGAGAAACCGAAAGCTGAGCTAAAGGTGTTCGGGACCGGTTGGCTCTAAGCCGCCTCTGTGTTACCATGCATTCACCAGCGGATTCAGGTGTGTCATCTCAGCCATCCTCATGCACCAACAGCTTGCTTTGGAGCAACATTTGTCTATTGTCAGAATTTATGCAAATCTCTATATCTTAGAAATATAAATTTGAAGACATTTAAAAAATAAAATTAGTTTTACTTGGCCCAACTGGGCAACTCAAATCTGGCACTCTGGACCAGTCAATGCATCCAATTTGTACTGATACAATGAATTGTTCCTAATTCAAAACCAAGCTAGCAAACAGATTCACAGCAAGTGAATATGAACCCGTCAACAAACACAAATTTGCATGTTCTTATACTTTTGTTTCCTTAGCATATCAGTATGAACCAATGCATTTCCAGGGCTAGGCAATTTGGGTATTATTTTGCCTGGGGTATTCAAAAGATCAGCTATGCGCCCATTTTTCCTCCATAAAGCAAACGAAGGGTTAGGTTAGGTTAGTTTCGGTTTTATAAGTTGGAAAGTTGTCTAAGTTGTTTAAAAAACATTTTTGAATGAACCACTCATCTCATCCACTCATCCCAGAACTGAGTGGTGTGGCCATACCGCTGACATCTAAAACACCGCATTGGGTTTGGGACGAAGACTCGAACTTTCACTCGGACATACCCTACTGGCACTGCCGTAGGTAGGTCAGTACAGCTGAAAGTGAGGATAATGTTGTTAGTTCCGTGAAGCTCCTTTCCCCTTTTCACCTTCATTCTCTGCGCTTGCACGACACCATACTCCGCTAATCCGTCGACTACTTCAGCCCCAGAGACGTCCCTCAGGTCGTAACAATTGATTACCCTTTGCAGGAGTTCTTGGTGTTGTGGGGTTCAACGTTTATTGGAATTGCAATGCTCTCATTCCATCAGACTTATGGATACTGTAAGTGAATGTGTTTATATCCAAGGCCCTCCTTGCGTCCTCTTCGTTTCGGGACTCCACTTCGACTCCCCCATCCTGTAATTTGGCGCAGCGTGTAATAGTCCCAAGTCGGTCACATCCTCGCTTCCGCTGGAATGGAGAAAGAGATGATAATTTTTTATCTGGATCGGTCGATTTTAAGATTAAGATCCGCGGAGTGAATATTTTTGACGTAGAGGTGGCACTCGTACGTCGAAAGTGTTGGTTTCTGTTAGGATCGTTATCCGAATGTGTGCTGTGTGCTGCGGTCACGTTTGCTCCTCGGCTTCCACCAGGGGAGCGGGTGGTCTGGTCCTCATATGAGGAACCAGGGAGGGGTTGTGCGTTATATGTATCCATGTAAGCTTCTTTGCTTCAGCTCCACGCGACGCCCCACCCCACTGGGGGCCCTACTGGGGGGACGCCTGTACCCCGCGAGCGGGAGGACGTCAGGCGTCCGTGGAGCTATACGGGGCAGGCGGCGCCTTCGCACGGGCGGGAGAGAGAGACTCACCACCCCGGCCGCACTACAGTGCCACCCACCCCTTGACCCCGGCCGGCCCGTCCGGCAAGCACCAGGCCGAGGCCCAGGCCCCCAAACCGAGGCGACCTGTCACTTGACCCGTGTGAGGCCCCACGGGTGCGCCCGCCCCTCCGGGATATCGGGACCAAAGAGGTGTGTTGCTCCCCCGTCACAACTAGCACCGTGGGACGAGGGACCTCAGCCTCCAGGACTCCGTCAACCCCGGGGGGCGGGCCGAGGGGGCGCGACTACCCCGATAAAACTGAGTTGGTGAGCAGGACCGGGGACGTTATCCTACGTGCTCATGGTCGGGATAGTTGGTGATGCAGGGCCAGGTGAAGGACATGGATGTTGAGATGAGATGGCCATGGGAATGGGAGCGTATGGATGGGAGGACGAGTGAGGCACTCTTAGTCTCTCCCCTCACCGGTAAGATGGGAGCCGGATCATTGAGGCACGCAATCCCCCACTCCCCCCACCACCACCACCACCACGGAAAGGCGGTGCCTTGTCGGAGGTGGGGGGGGGGGGGGGCAGAGGCGAACTTTCAAACATCGCATCATATGGTTTGAATAAGGCATTTGACAGCATCGACCACGGTGTGCCCTTTGAAGGGTACCACGTTGTGCCCTTCAAAAGATCGAATGGTGTGGGGTCGACTCCACCAGGTTTCGCGGTTACCTGTCTGAGTAGTCAGGGGCAGATGGTGAGATGGACCTCGTTTCGCGGTTACCTATCTGGGTAATCAGCGGCAGATGGTGAGATGGACCTCGGAGCCTCGTTCCGTCCCCAACGGCATCCCTCTGAGTACCATAGTCAGGCTGTTGCTCTTCGGCCTCTTCGTCAGCGACCTTCCGTATTACTTTCCCGAACATCATCCTATCACGTACGTTGAAAGCACGAGCTGCTTGACCACGCTCGTTTAGATTAACACATTCTGGAGAATATCAAAACCCCCTGAGAACACAAATGTCAAATTATTCAAACATAGATTCGGTCAAGCTCACTAAATATCAACACTGACAAACCGCATTTCATACCCGTCGACTGTCGGTAAAACATAACAAAGCTGTAGATTCCCAGTGTCAAATATAAAATGTCACTGTCAAGCCATCGCAGCGCGTCAAGCTGCCGGGTGTCTTCATAGATGCCGTTTCAGGGATGTAGTTCCATATACGTACAAAATACTTTTGGTGGGATGGGCCTCACCATCTTTACCTTGACCCAGCCACTACTTCTTGCTCTGTTAACATGGAACCCTACGAGGTGGGCGATATTAATCAAATTTCCAGCACTCATTTACTCTATTCATTGGGCAATAACAATAATTTGCAAACGTCTCCACCCATACCAAGTTGTATCGCAGGAGAAGCACATCTCACAGGTCAACCGGCGATACAACTGCTTGTTCGTCTCTCTCGAATCCGTCACTACTTCACCAAGGGCACCCCCTAATTGGTGAATCAAGCCCAGGTCCATCCGCATATCCAGGGGTGTAGGATCCTATTCAGCTGGGAGAGCTTCAGCCTTCCTCCCAACTTGCTGCGACCCCCCCCCCCCCCTCCCCAACTTTGGAAGTCAAACCCATGCAAAATTAAAGCAATGCTGTATAAATGTTGAGTACGACATACTAGACGTGTTGAACCTAGGTAGGTGTAAGATTGACGCAAATTTATATCGAGTGGTAATGATATTCTTGCGATTCTTCTCAGTATTTTTTAGTATTCGTGACTGTCCTCTTTGATACATAGAAATAGTACAAACAATCCTCTTTTAAAGCTTCTCAAATCGATAATCACCTGGTCATTTAGCACTGATCGCGATGTCGTCTGCTATGATGGTTACATGTTGTTCCTTTTCGTTCTGTTGTTAATTCGTTTTGATCGACGGAAATTTGAAGTAACATATATTAATATCACAAAAACAAGAATGAAATTAGGCACAATGCGAAGCGAATGGGGAATAATTCGTGTCGGCACCAAGTGGATTCTCCATATTCGGTAGTAGTTTTTCGATTAACCTTTTCCTGATTATTTTGTCCTCGGATAGGATAAGTTGATGGAAAACTGGAAAAAGGAAAATAATATTCATGAAATTCATTTTTTTTTAAGATGGCAAAATAAAGTGGCCCAAATCCGGGGAGAAATTGATATTTCGAGGTAACCTAGATTGATCGACCCAGAGCTGAGTCCCCACCCTCCCAACTGATCTTGCGATCCTACACCCCTGCGCATATCACTTGGTACATACGGTCTGGAGAGGGGTATTCAAGGGTCCGCTACACAAGCATGCCACTGGGAGCGCATGGGTCCGGCTCTGGGGTTCTGGGGTGGTGCAGAATGGAGCGCCTGGTGGAGAGGCGGGATGTCACCAAGGGTCTGCTACACAAGGGTCTGCCACTGGGAGCGCATGGGGCCGGCTCTGGAGTTCTGGGGTGGTGCAGAATGGAGCGCCTGGTGGAGAGGCGGGATGTCACCAAAGTATTGAATGTGCTCCGCAGCGGCTCACTCCCTCAGGCTCTGCGCGACATGCTTCGAGCTAGCTCCGAGGTGTTGCAGCGCGTGGCCCGAGCGGACAGCGCCCTGGACCTGACAAGATGCCAGCTAACATGCACGCAGAGGAGTTTCGATTCCGAGCCGATACCAGAGCTACCTCCGCCGTCTCGGGCTGCCGCTCAATGTCGGCTTCTAAGTCGGCTTTGCAGGTGATGAAGCAACGTGTCTTGTCGTTTCAACGAATTGACCAGGTATTTCTACCAGCAATAAATTCAAACGCGTTTGTCGTCTAATCATTCTTTTATCTACCATCCATGGTTGCCATGTGTGCACCTGTATATCGCCGCGGCCTAAATCACCTTGTGAACGAGAGGATAAACACAAGTATAGCTTGCACTGGCGCGGCCCCCCGCGATGCGGTGTGTACTGGGTGTGTGATGTGCCCAGTCAGTCGGCATGATCGGTTGGCGTCAGCAGCGCTCGAGGTGATCCACCCGGTTGGCACCGCTGGATGCCGACGTGATCCAGTGCCCGGTGTGAGGCTGACCGATGGATGCCCGTATGATCCAGTGGCCGGTGTGAAGTTGACCGCTGGATGCCGACGTGATCCAGTGGCCGGTGTGAGGCTGACCGCTTGATGCCGGTATGATCCAGTGGTCGGTGTGAAGCTGACCGCTGGATTTCGGTATGATCCAGTGGTCGGTGTGAAGCTGACCGCTGGATGCCGGTATGACCCAGTGGCCGGTGTGAGGCTGACCGCTGGATGCTGGTATGATCCAGTGGTCGTGTGAAGCTGACCGCTGGATGCTGGTATGATCCAGTGCCCGGTGTGAGGCTGACCGCTGGATGCTGGTATGATCCAATGGTCGGTGTGAAGCTGACCGCTGGATGCTGGTATGATCCAGTGGTCGGTGTGAAGCTGACCGCTGGATGCTGGTATGATCCAGTGCCCGGTGTGAGGCTGACCGCTGGATGCTGGTATGATCCAGTGGTCGGTGTGGCTGACCGCTGGATGCCGGTATGATCCAGTGGCCAGTGTGAAGTTGACCGCTGGATGCCGACGTGATCCAGTGGCCGGTGTGAGGCTGACCGCTTGATGCCGGTATGATCCAGTGGTCGGTGTGAAGCTGACCGCTGGATTTCGGTATGATCCAGTGGTCGGTGTGAAGTTAACCGCTTGATGCCGGTATGATCCAGTGGCCGGTGTGAGGCTGACCGCTGGATTCCGGTATGATCCAGTGGTCGGTGGACCACGACAGCGCCTCCAGTGACAACACTGCCATATGCCACATATCACCATATCACACCCCATCCATAGATGAAATGCGGCCTGGAGCGCCTTCAAAGGCGCTACTCATCGGTTGAACTCGATACATGAGCGAGGCCAAATGTTTCCCGCGGAGCGGTGAATTTTCATCTCAGGGTACAGCGTTGAATTTTCACCCCAGGGTGGAACGGTGGAACGGTTTGGATCAAAATGTGTCGTGGTGGTGATCAGTTTTACGACGCACCGACTGTTGTGTCATATAGCGTCGCGAATCCTCACGCCGATTGTTCGTGATCGAAAAGTAGCGACCAGTAGGACTCGAACCTACAACCTTTCAGTTGGGGACACCTTGGCTCCCATCAAATAGCGCTGGAGGCTTCCCACCAGATGATGGACATGCAGGTTGTCCACCGTAGGATAAGGGCGGTGGAGGCACCGAAGGGCCATTGCATGGCAGCGTGGAGGTCCCGTCACAGGATGAGGCGGTCCAGGTTTTCCACCGTATGATAACGTGGAGGTATCGAAGCAGCGTTAACATATGTTTTTCGTTATGTGTGAGATGTCGAAATTCACCATGGAAACGATATCGTTTAGAATATCGTTTATGTCCTTCAAGCTCATTTTTAGCCTATAACATGGTTTTATCTGCATATTTGTGTATATTTTGGAAGACATCAAATTTTGTGATACTTATGTTGATCACATCGATAAGAATGTCATATTATCAGCAACCTGTATTGAACGACAGACCACATCAAAGACAATCTATTTACCCAAAATATGGTTAGGTACGAGATGCTTATGTATCACGATCGACAATGGTGAGCATAAGCATGCCACACAGAAACGAAGCATGGAGATTTCATGAACCGACATCAAGAAACACGATGCCGATACTTCTTTGGGAAGGATGTCTCTTCGGTGTTCAGCAGGTGGTATATTCCACCCTATTTCACGAATAATGTATCATTGTATCGAAGGGCCATTGCATGGCAGCGTGGAGGTCCCGTCACAGGATGAGACGGTCCGGGTCTTCCACCGTAGGATTAGGGCGGTGGAGGCACCGAAGGTCCATTGTATGGCAGTGTGGAAGTCCCGTCACAGGATGACACGGTCCAGGTCTTCCACCGCAGGATAAGGGCGGTAAGGTATCGAAGGGCCATTGCACGATAGCGTGTGGTCCCGTCACAAGATGTGATGGTTGTCCACCGTAGGATAAGAGCGATGGAGGCACTGAAGGTCCATTGCATGGCATCCATTGCATGCATGGCAGCGTGGAGGTGCCGTCACGGGATGACGCGGTCCAGGTTGTCGTCGCGTCGTGGGGTGGGCAAGTTTCATCACATGGCAGCGTGGAGGTCCCGTCACGGGATGACGCGGTCCAGGTCGTCGTCGCGTCGTGGGGTGGCCAAGTTTCATCACATGGCAGCGTGGAGGTCCCGTCACGGGATGACGCGGTCCAGGTCGTCGTCGCGTCGTGGGGTGGGCAAGTTTCATCACATGGCAGCGTGGAGGTCCCGTCACGGGATGACGCGGTCCAGGTTGTCGTCGCGTCGTGGGGTGGGCAAGTTTCATCACATGGCAGCGTGGAGGTCCCGTCACGGGATGACGCGGTCCAGGTTGTCGTCGCGTCGTGGGGTGGGCAAGTTTCATCACATGGCAGCGTGGAGGTCCCGTCACGGGATGACGCGGTCCAGGTCGTCGTCGCGTCGTGGGGTGGCCAAGTTTCATCACATGGCAGCGTGGAGGTGCCGTCACGGGATGACGCGGTCCAGGTCGTCGTCGCGTCGTGGGGTGGTCAAGTTTCATCACACGATACGGTTGTTTCCCACCATACGACGGGGAGCAGCAGACGTTTTTCATCACACGATCGAGCATGGAAGTGTCTGTATTCAGGATTTACACGAGAAAACACGTCGGAAGTCCCATGTGGTTAGTTGACGTTGGCTGACTTCCTGAACTCCATACCAGTGCCATAAGGCTCAACAAGAAGCCGGTGTTGCAGATACAAACCAACACGTCGTTGCGTTCACCATGTGCTCTGCGTACTCTGTTCTACGTACAAAGCCAACTCTATGTGAGGCTACTGCACACAGAAAGCCGCGCAGATTACTGACAGATACGCTATACACACCCCATTCAACATCCCATTCAATACCCCATGGAGGTGCGCCGTGTCGATATTTAAATTCAAAACGTGCTAAAGTAGCGAGTAGCGTGTCTGGAGCAGATGATCGAATCTCGTCATGTGATGCCGCAACAAAATCATGCATGACGTGTGCGCAAAAAAGCAGCACCAAAGAATCTAAAAGTGTATCAATAAAAGTGATATAAGTTATCACACCGGCTTATCACACATAATGAAAGTTTGAAAGTTCTAAAAGTGCATCAAATGAAACTTAAATCCAGTGACTAAGGAGTAAAACTACGTCCATGCTGAACACACTTTTCTGCGTACGTGGGCTTCATTAATATTATGCTGCACGGGAGAGAGGTACCTGTCGTCGGCTCGTTATCGCATATTGGGGCCAGCGCGGCCAACTCTGCTCCCGGATACCGCAGCCACCACTCACTGCGCCCAGCCCACCAGCAGAGACGGGGCGACACGGGCAGCGAGCATAAACGCCGTGCCGTGGCACCAGCCGTCCAGCATGGTCCGTCCTGCACCAGTGCTATCGAGGAAACTGTCCCCGACCACACTCTGTGCCATCCACACCACCCGGGGGGGGGGGGACGTGCTGCCGCCGGGCACCACCCGTCACGTCACTCTGTGCCATTCACACCACACGGAGGCGCCGTACCGGCGGCACGAGTTGCTGCTGGGATCAGACACCACTGGTGTCTACCCAGGCGCGGTCACCGTAGTGCGCCGTAGTCTAGTCTGTGTATACAACGTATCCAACCATCTAAAATACCGTGCCTCAGCTGAAACCACTCTCGGCTTAACCGGACACAACATGGAAACACGGAATACAACACATGCACAAATCCCAATCAAATACACACACACGCTTACTAAATATTGGGGGGGGGGGGGCTAAAGAGGTGGGACAGCTTGTCAGCTGTCCTGTAAAATATCGCACGTTGGTCGAGTGCCGGTACAGTCGGTGCGGAAGCCCACTACGGCCACAGTACGCTGTGGGTCGCTCGGTACGAAGGCCGCCACCGCGTGCCGGGGCAGGGCGGACCGTTACAGACGTCGCCTTTGGTGGTGGTGGATTTGTGCTTTAGGGCGCGTCGACTGCATTGGTCATTTTGCGCCCATGAAGTCGCCTTTGTAATAGTCGGCTACGGTACTTGTTCGCAGTACACAGGTCGGTTCAGTTCGGCACGACTCGGTGAACCATACGCGAACACGTACACAGATACATGAAAGCACGCACATACGCACGTACATATACCTGCTTGCATGCAAGCACGCACGCACGCACACATACCCACCCAAACACATGCACACACGTGCGTGCGTCCACCGACACACACATGTATCCTATGTACACATATACGTCAGTGTGTCAAAAATAATATCACATTCATACCGAATCGATCTGCTTTGGGAAACGGCAGCCGAGTCTGACTGAGGCGGCGCCTGCTGAGGCCGCTCTCTGTGATCATCGCCTGACTATTCCCGTGACCAGGCACGGGTCAAGGACGTTCATGACCACGCACGGGTCGATGGAGTTCACGATCACGCGGTGCGTCTTTAACGCACGGGAAAGACTGCACGTCCGGGTGATAATGCCACGCGAGATGTCATTTAATAGTGTCGAACTGCGCTGTCGGCCTCCCGCGCCATCCTTCGCGTTCGCTCGGGTCACCAAGTCAGACCTCGGCAGGTGACTGGTGGCCTGGCGGTCGCCGGCCGCAGTACAGGTTCACTGTGTGGCCGCCGGGCGGCGCTGACGGCGACTACATATGAATGGACGCGGCTGTGTATCGAGCCTCGCCGCGCCGCATCCGCCACTGGCTGGGTCGGTACTGCCGGTCAAAGGCGCCGACATCAATACCCGCACAGCAAAATCGACGGCGAAAACAAACCAAAGCGCCAACAGTCTCTCTCGGACATGCAACTCCCTTGCAGTCTGCCTTGTTCATGTCTTCTGCACGCCAATGGATGGTATGGCGTCACACCTGTCTTATGCTCAATTAAAGAATATGCCCGAACATTATCCCCGGGCAGGTATACAAATACGCCCGGCCATGCAACCATGTACTCACTGCATCTTCCAGCCCGCGTATTTGCCCATACAAGCGTAAGTCGTGGTCACATTCGAGTTTTGATGAATTATACGGGAGGAATCTGCTATCAACCAAACGACGGACGTTGAAACAGAATGTGGAACAAGTAGAACATCGGCCCATATGGACATCACCGGTTATTATGAAATAAAGCGCCCAAAACAGCTAGAGACATGATTATTGCACATGCTCAAGGATGTCGCTATAAACCCAATATTTGACAATTATAACGCTACAAGCCCGATATCACTAATAGGTCGGCTCATGAACACAGGCAGCACGCTACGGTGCAAAAGCTCGAGCTTTCGCTCTCATGATAAATACATAATACGTGGCAACATGTGCAGAACTCAGGGGTATTGTCACAAACTGGCTTCGAAGCGTATTATGGCACTTTTGATCCGGAATATCCCCAGAATATGCAATTAGGCACATGAACACAGGTAGGAACAAAATAATTACTCTGCAAATTGTTTGGCAACTGAATAGTGACACGTGAAAACTTCTACTTAGCTCATTTGCTTTAACTTCGCAGAGTGCCTGCAGGAAATTTAAGCTCCAACAGTTCTTCCCGGCACGGCAGCTTGACACAGAGCGCTTAGATAAGGTATGAGCGTTCGCCTCTCACCCTGATGAGGATCTGTCCAGAGGTGGAGTGCGGGAACAGGTAGGCATACAGCACCCATCCTCCAATGACCACCACCAATACTGTGAGAACGATGACGGTGGCTGCTGCTGATGATGACAGACCGTAGGCACCTGCCGACAAAAACATCAGGTCAGGTCAGAACACAGACTAGGGCGGACAGGAACACACTACTACAACTCTATAAATGAATCATACGACCTATCTTATAATACAACAGCATCATCTTTGCCACCATTTGAGAAAACCAGAGCAAAAAGTCAAAACCATTCAAAACAACTGCATCAGAGCAGCCACAGGAGCCATCAGCACCACGCCGATGGTCAGTCTTCTAGTAGACTCAAACACACCTCCACTCCACTTCAGGACACAACAGCTGTGCCGCTACCACATCAAAATCAAATCCATCAAATCCACTGAGCGTGAGGTGATGTTCTTTTTCCACAGGGAGCTGCGCACGCTGGAGGACTTGGTCGGCGAGTTGCCGCTGGGCAGTGCTGCCACCTCGTACGATGAGACCGCGTCCACTCAACTGACACAGGATATCGGCGGCTGCGCGCCAGCGGCGGAGCTGTACGTGCGCGCCAACCACACCACCATGAGCGGACCAAGACCAAGTACTGGCCCGATTAGAAGCAGTGCCTGGCCGAGTAGGGCCAGCGCGCCAGAACTGGCCCGACTGGGATCCAAGGTTGGATATGTGCTTTGCAATCCGGGACATGGAGAGGAAATTGTTAGGCAATCAAATACAGAGATTATATTTTTATTGAAACCTGTGGCATCAAAACCTCAGCTTGCATATTCCAGTCAATCTTGAGCACGTTATCACCGAGCAGTTCATTATCAAACAGCATCATTCAACCTCCAAATAAGAAAGATGAGGCGATAATTTTATGGAGAGGATAAATGTTCTGGGTGGCAAAAATCCAGGAAGCCTATTTTCCCAACCGTGCTGGGAGCAGTGCCTGGTCGAGTAGGGGTAGCGTGACCGAGCTGCTCGCCGCAGCCGCCATATACTCGGCAACTGGAACATCGCAGCCGTTTCGGCGGCTATATAATATATATAGATATATATATATATATACATATATATATATATATATATATATATGTATATATATATATATCTATATATATATATATATATAAATCCCGAGCGCACCCTTCACGTCCTGGAACACTTGCCTCCGGAGGGACAAAGGTGGATCGGCGAGGAGTGGACTAATCGGATAGGAAAACAAAGGCACACATGGTAGGAACGAAAAGGACGGTACGGGTGAAAATGCAAATCATACCAGTGACTGGAGATGAGCACCAGTGAATGCAGATCAGTACCAATGTGAAATATCTAACCAGATCGACACAACATTTATCCGTGCATGGATACGACCACTGCATTATTGAGGAAAGCTACAAATATACTTCACTGGAATCGAGCCACATCCTCAATATTGTCATCAAGCTGAGCGACCTAGCAGCCAGGCTACCCTGTACATTTGGGAAACCAACCGCAACACCCTTGAGCGCCACAACGGCCATGCCCAACTACAAGTTGAGGGGTGTCTGTTGCGAATGAAGAGATGAGTCGGACGAATATAGCTTCTATTCACTTGGCTTCACAAACGGCACAGACGGCAACGCCCAAACTGAGCTCCCATCGGCATCACGCCTGACAACAAAGAGAGCTCCCCCGACCGCACCCTCTGCGACGTAGAAAACTGCCCGCTGCACCGTGCTGCTAACTGGTGCAGGGTTTCTGCATTGTACACGCAAACGCATGAAAATGCCATGTGCTACACACACTTGCGTTCAAGTCTTGAGCACAGACATCTAGCGGAGGCCAGCTAGCTATTGATAAGAAATCCAGAGTTCAGGTGTGCCAGACATGCAGCTCTAATAGATGGCACTTATCTAAAGCACACGCAGTCTGCAACAACGTCAATTATATCGGTAGCCAGGTACACTGCACTCCATTGCATGCCATACACCTGCGAATCTACACCACTCGGTGGGCGGACGTCACCTTTACGGTTCGACACGATCGTGTGCCAGGGCGGCCGAGCACCGCCAGTTTTGCATGCGACATGCAATACAAGTCACGCGCGTGATTGCCGTCCGCTACACGCATGACTTTTACGTCGCCGCACACTGGCAATATGGTACAATGCGTATGCTTCAATGGCTTGCGCGCCGACGTGCTTAGTCGTGGAAATGACGCCGAATAGAATACTGCTCTAACGAAACCGGAACTGGCCAAATGAAAATACAATATTTCCTTTTAACATATTTACATTTCTTGCTAAAACGACATTGCACAAGTTTGCAGCAGATTGTGTGTGTGTTCCTATAACATCAAGTAAACCCAGAGGATATAATCTGCATTCTATTAAGCATTCCCATTTTACAAGGTCGCGGTCCACCGTGCAAAGTATCACCGTCACCGTCACCGTCACCGTCACCATCAACAGCACCAGCTGCAGGGCCTGGCTCACCAGCTCACCTGACTTGTCGGCTGCGATGGCGGCGGCGGCGGTGGCGGCAGTGGCCGGACGGGCGGCCACCTCCGGAGCCGCTGTGGAGACCACCCCTCCTGTGGCCGGCGGCGGCACCGTCGTACCAGCAGCCGGCGAGCTGCACTGGCTCACGTTACGCAGGTAGTGGTCATCACAGCGGGATTTGAGCCAGTCCTGGCGGTACCGGTCCATGCCGTCCGAGCACCGCTGCGTGGAGCCGCACCAGCCGCACTGCCAACACAGGAGACGTCACTACAGGGTGTCGCACCAGCCGCACTACCAACACAGGAGACGTCACTACAGGGTGTCGCACCAGCCGCACTGCCAACACAGGAGACGTCACTACAGGGTGTCGCACCAGCCGCACTGCCAACACAGGAGACGTCACTACAGGGTGTCGCACCAGGTGCACTGCCAACACAGGAGACGTCACTACAGGAGTTCTCACAGGGTGTCGCACCAGCTGTACTGCCGACACAGGAGACGTCACTACAGGGTGTCGCACCAGGTGCACTGCCGACACAGGAGACATCACTACAGGGTGCCGCACCAGCCGCACTGCCAACACAGGAGACGTCACTAGTGTGTCACACCAGGTGCACTACCGATACAGGAGACGTCACTACAGGGTGTTGCACCAGCTGTACTGCCGACACAGGAGACGTCACTACAGTGTGTCACACCAGGTGCACTGCCGACACAGGAGACGTCACTACAGGGTGTTGCACCAGCTGTACTGCCGACACAGGAGACGTCACTACAGGGTGTTGCACCAGCGCACTATTTGCCAACACAGGAGACGTCACTACAGGGTGTTGCACCAGCTGTACTGCCGACACAGGAGACGTCACTACAGGGGACGTCACTACAGGGAGCCGCACCAGCCGCACTGCCAACACAGGAGACATCACTACAGGGTGTCGCACCAGCTGTACTGCCGACACAGGAGACGTCACTACAGTGTGTCACACCAGCCGCACTGCCAACACAGGAGACATCACTACAGGGCGCCGCACCAGCCTCACTGCCAACACAGGAGACGTCACTACAGTGTGTCACACCAGATGCACTGCCGACACAGAAGACGTCACTACAGGGTGTCGCACCAGCCGTACTGCCAACACAGGAGACATCACTACAGGGCGCCGCACCAGCCGCACTGCCAACACAGGAGACATCACTACAGGGTGCCGCACCAGCCGCACTACCAACACAGGAGACGTCACTACAGGGTGTCGCACCAGCCGCACTGCCAACACAGGAGACGTCACTACAGGGTGTCGCACCAGCCGCACTGCCAACACAGGAGACGTCACTACAGGGTGTCGCACCAGCTGCACTGCCAACACAGGAGACGTCACTACAGGGTGCCGTACCAGCCGCACTGCCAACACAGGAGACGTCACTAGTGTGTCACACCAGGTGCACTACCGATACAGGAGACGTCACTACAGGGTGTTGCACCAGCTGTGTACTGCCGACACAGGAGACGTCACTACAGTGTGTCACACCAGGTGCACTGCCGACACAGGAGACGTCACTACAGGGTGTTGCACCAGCTGTACTGCCGACACAGGAGACGTCACTACAGGGTGTTGCACCAGCTATACTGCCAACACAGGAGACGTCACTACAGGGTGTTGCACCAGCTGTACTGCCGACACAGGAGACGTCACTACAGGGAGCCGCACCAGCCGCACTGCCAACACAGGAGACATCACTACAGGGTGTCGCACCAGCTGTACTGCCGACACAGGAGACGTCACTACAGTGTGTCACACCAGCCGCACTGCCAACACAGGAGACATCACTACAGGGCGCCGCACCAGCCTCACTGCCAACACAGGAGACGTCACTACAGGGTGTTGCACCAGCTGTACTGCCGACACAGGAGACGTCACTACAGTGTGTCACACCAGGTGCACTGCCGACACAGGAGACGTCACTACAGGGTGTTGCACCAGCTTCTGCCGACACGGAGACGTCACTACAGTCCAGCTATACTGCCAACACAGGAGACATCACTACAGGGTGTCGCACCAGCCGCACTGCCAACACAGGAGACATCACTACAGGGTGCCGCACCAGCCGCACTGCCAACACAGGAGACGTCACTACAGGGCGCCGCACCAGCCGCACTGCCAACACAGGAGACGTCACTACAGGGTGTCGCACCAGCCGCACTGCCAACACAGGAGACGTCACTACAGGGTGTCGCACCAGCTGTACTGCCGACACAGGAGACGTCACTACAGGGTGTCGCACCAGCTGCACTGCCGACACAGGAGACGTCACTACAGGGTGCCGCACCAGCCGCACTGCCAACACAGGAGACGTCACTACAGGGTGTCGCTACTAACCCGAGGGAGCGCCACCTAGCCAGCCGAGTAACGAGGCTGACCCCACTCCGGGGAAATGGGCACATTACCCCTACACTACTCGTTCTGGAGGATTACACCCAGCCGTCTGAACCCGGACGGGATCCAAAAATGTTGATTTCATAAAATTTGAAGGGGCACTCCAGTGACCCTGTAGTGGCGCTTTTGGCTAGCAGGGATGCACTCGAGTGCGCCTGGGGACGCCTCTTCCATTCAGGTGGAAGCAGCCTTTCCATGGGAGTGAACAAATGTCACCTGTCTCTCCCACTCACTTGATTCCGTCCCTGACTTGAACGGCAAGTATTCGCACACGACAGTATTCATCCATACTTCCTGCTGCCATCTATCGGCACTGACCTTAAACTTGATATTGGGGTGAGTGAGGCAGATGTCGCATGTGGTGAGGAAGACGCACGTGGGCTGGGCGCGGAATATTACAGCCGTGCTGTTCCCGATCCGGAAACTCTTCATATCAATCCGGTGGTACTCATAGATGGTCTTGCGCTTGATAACTGCAACACAGAGGCACTGAGCTATCAACATTGTGATATATGCGTGATTGGAAAATACTGCGAGCAGTGGAGCAGGAACTGTCTCCAAGCCGTAGAAAGAGCCATTTTGATCAATTCTTCCCATTCCACACCAATGGGCCAACTCTAAACTCGTTCTAAGTTGGGAGTGAGAACTGACCACCCTACTCATAACCTCGCCACCGGCACATACGCCCATGACCGCCAGTTTCAAAAAGGCTTGGAAGAGTTATAATATATTTAACGTTTATGTTCACGATGAAAGCCCCCCCGCAACAGGAAGATATGAAGGACAGTTTTTTCGTTCGATATCTTTTTTTCTCCATAGGGAAGGGTAAATCTCGAAGGGGCCTCCTGGAGCTCAAGGGAGTCTTCTGGGTCCTTATTGAGTTCAGAAAGTCTAATGGTGAGCTCCCTGTATATTGTTCATTTCATGACACCACTGCCGCTGCATGCATCTGTTCCGAAATATGGAGTGACGTACACCTTTCTTAAACAAGTTTTTCTTGCACCTACATTTACCCCTTTCTTTTACCTAAGATCGCGGGCAAGGCGACTTCATAGAGAGGGGAGACTACCAACTCTAACCGTTTTTTGCCACTTCCTTGTGGATTCATTTGCTGTACTGTTTTAGGGAAGTCCTCTCACTTCAAGGGCGTTCCTCTCACTCCTTACTCGTCTTTAGGGCTTCATCCTTCGCCCTGTAGCTTCCTCTTTCCAATTAGGGGCTTCGCTTACAGCCTTAGGGACCATCCCAACGATTCTGGGACCTCCTTTGCGTCCCAGAGCCTCGTTCATATTACGGGCCTCCTGAACAGTCTCAGCGGCACCATCTCGTGTATCTGGAATTTGTGGGCGCTGCTTCGGCTATATTGCGCCCCATCTCGTTTCCTGTGGCTTCCTTCTTGTCCTGGGGGTCTCTCCTTACGTCACGAAGCCTACCCTTGCGCCTTCCCCTACTGGAACGACTTTTTCAATTCAGGAGCCCCCTTTGAAAATAAGCCTAGGATGACCCTGACTTGGGCCTCCTGTCCAGGGCCTCGTCTCAGGCGACTCGGCTCACTTTCTTGGACCTTCTTGCCAATCTTCCCTTGCATCTTGGGGGCCCTCTAGCAAATTATGAACCTCCTGCACCGACGTACCCGCTTCGTGTCGTGTTCTAGGGACTCTATGCTTGTCTTGGGGGGCCTCCTCAACCAACAGTGGGGGCCTCTAGCAGTTTGTAGAAAGGGCCTCACCAGATTTCAAGGGGACAGACCTCGCCCTCCCCAACTCACGGCAGAAGAATCGCACCCTGCTCCTCCCCAGCCCGGTAGTAGTTGCCCCTGGACAGACACCCTTCAATAGGTTTGGTATTGGACATTATTATATGGGCGCTGCATATGAAGAATTAACCAAACGCCCGGGATGTGAAGACCAACCAGCTTGACATAGTGGACCCTGTATATATGTAACGTATTCAACAAAGTTCGATGATAATGGAACGCAAAGATTGAAATAATCACACTGAGCCACATGAGCGTTTCCAGCGTGAACTACCTCTGACTCCAAAAATTGTTCAGAACGTTGACTTTTCAAAAAAAAAAAAAAACATTCCACGATTCAAACCACGAGAGCGAGAGCTAGAGCTCGACACCGACAGAAACAGAGACAGAGACACAGACAGTCACAGACACAAACACAGTGAGAGTCAGAGACACATACACATACAGAGACAGGAACATACACATACATAGTTTTTTTTACCTGAACACAAATTGAACAAGAAATGTGCAAAATTGTATAACTTGGTGCCATGATAATTTTTCGTACGGCGATACCCATTTCATAACGTGCCCCATTAACTTCACTAATGCATTGATACATATGCATGCATTGCACTGATCATACAACACGTCAAACAGCCGATGAAAAGACAGCTCACGCTATATATACGAAAGCTGGACAAATCAGACATCACCGATGGCTTGCTATCGTTTGCAGAACAGACTGACAGCTAACACTGTTCCTGCGCTGGCACACAGACCCGATCAGCTCTCCTTGGGCCGTAAAACACAGATGTGGACACAGACACGGCTCCGCCAGCACAGCCGTCTTTGTGCGGCCGAAACACGACACGTCGTGACTTTCAGCGCCCGTTGTGAAGCTGCCGCACACCAACACAGCACACTACCACACACACAACACAAGACACGCCACCCAACACAAGACACGTCACCGAACACACAACACAAGACACGTCACCCAACACACAGCACAAGACACGTCACCCAACACAAGACACGTCACCGAACACACAGACACGTCACCAAGCACACAACACAAGACACGTCACCCAACACACAGCACACTACCACACACACAACACACGACACGCCACCCAACACAATACACGTCACCCAACACACAGACACGTCACCAAGCACACAACACAAGACACGTCACCCAACACACAACACAAGACACGTCACCCAACACACAGCACAAGACACGTCACCCAACACACAGCACAAGACACGTCACCCAACACACAGCACGCTACCACACATACAACACACGTCATCCAACACACAGCACAATACACGTCACCCAACACACAGACACGTCACCAAGCACACAACACAAGACACGTCACCCAACACACAACACAAGACACGTCACCCAACACACAGACACGTCACCAAGCACACAACACAAGACACGTCACCCAACACACAGCACAAGACACGTCACCCAACACACAACACAAGACACGCCACCCAACACAAGACACGTCACCCAACACACAGCACACTACCACACACACAACACAAGACTGCCGCACACCAACACAGCACACTACCACACACACAACACAAGACACGCCACCCAACACAAGACACGTCACCGAACACACAGACCCGTCACCGAACACACAGACACGTCACCAAGCACACAACACAAGACACGTCACCCAACACACAACACAAGACACGTCACCAAACACACAACACAAGACACGTCACCGAACACACAGACCCGTCACCGAGCACACAACACAATACACGTCACCAAACACACAAACACGTCACCGAACACAGCACAAGACACGTCACCGAACACAGCACAAGACACGTCACCCAACACACAGCACAAGACACGTCACCGAACACACAGACACGTCACCGAACACACAGCACAAGAAGTCACCGTTACAACAAACACACAGCACAAGACACGTCACCCAACACACCGACAGGTCACCGAGCACAGAACACAAAACACGTCACCAAACACACAAGACATGTCACCGAACACACAGCACAAGACATCTCACCGAACACACAGATGCGTTACCAAGCACACAACACAAGACACGTCACCGAACACAAATCACAAGACACGTCACCGAACACACAGGCACGTCACCGAGCACACAACACAAGACACGTCACCAAACACACAACACAAGACACGTCACCGAACACAAATCACAAGTCACGTCACCGAACACACAACACAAGACACGTCACCGAACACACAACACAAGACACGTCACCGAACACACAGATACGTCACCGAACACACACACACACACGTCATCGAGCACACAACACAACACACGTCACCGAGCACACAACATAAGACACGTCACCGAACACAAAACAAAAGACACGTCACCGAACACACAGCAGCACAGACACGTCACCGAACACAAAACACAATATACGTCACCGAACAAACAACATAAGACACGTCACCGAACACACAATACAAGACACGTCACCGAACACGAAACAAAAGACAGGTCACCGAATACACAGCACCACAGACACGTCACCGAACACAAAACACAAAACACATCACCACCGAACACAAAACACAAGACAAGCACAGTGTTGTGCTGTCTCTGCCACAGCCGAGGACAGCAGTTGGCTACTCAGCTCGGTACAGCACGGCAACACACAGTGTTGTGCTGTCTCTGCCACAGCCGAGGACAGCAGTTGGCTACTCAGCTCGGTACAGCACGGCAACACACAGTGTTGTGCTGTCTCTCTGCCACAGCCGAGGACAGCTGTTGGCTACTCAGCTCGGTACAGCACGGCAACACACAGTGTTGTGCTGTCTCTCTGCCACAGCCGAAGACAGCTGTTGGCTACTCAGCTCGGTACAGCACGGCAACACACAGTGTTGTGCTGTCTCTGCCACAGCCGAAGACAGCTGTTGTCTACTCAGCTCGGTACAGCACGGCAACACAGTGTTGTGCTGTCTCTCTGCCACAGCCGAAGACAGCTGTTGGCTACTCAGCTCGGTACAGCACGGCAACACACAGTGTTGTGCTGTCTCTCTGCCACAGCCGAAGACAGCTGTTGGCTACTCAGCTCGGTACAGCACGGCAACACACAGTGTTGTGCTGTCTCTCCGCCACAGCCGAGGACAGCTGTTAATTACTCAGCTCGGTACAGCACGGCAACACACAGTGTTGTGCTGTCTCTCTGCCACAGCCGAGTACAGCTGTTGGCTACTCAGCTCGGTACAGCACGGCAACACACAGTGTTGTGCTGTCTCTCTGCCACAGCCGAGGGCAGCTGTTAACTACTCAGCTCGGTACAGCACGGCAACACACAGTGTTGTGCTGTCTCTCTGCCACAGCCGAGGACAGCTGTTGGCTACTCAGCTCGGTACAGCACGGCAACACACAGTGTTGTGCTGTCTCTCTGCCACAGCCGAGGGCAGCTGTTAACTACTCAGCTCGGTACAGCACGGCAACACACCGTGTTATGCTGTCTCTCTGCCACAGCCGAGGACAGCTGTTCAGTGTTAAAATAATGGTTTTTCGTTAGGTGTGAGATGTCGAAACGAGTACAGCAGGATGTTAAAATCCCCACGGAAATAATGTTAGTTCAAATACTTGTGAAATCTTTCAAACCCAGTTTTGAGACAATCGAGTACATATGCTTGTACCAGTTTTGCGTGTTTTGAGAGGCACCTAATTGGGGGATATCGATATCAACGACGATGATACAAACGCCTGAGCTATAAGCCGGTATTGATTAACATAGCACACCATAGGTAATCCATTTACTTGAAATTGCGCTACAGGAAGTTCGGTTTCACGATCCCAGATCCGTTATAGTGAGCATAAGTATGATGCTTAGAAACGGGATACGGTTAGACAGAAGGCATGAAGATTTCATCAACACGCACCAGGAACCAAGATGCCCATACATTTTTGGGAAGGATGTCTATTCAGTGGTCAGTAAGTGGTATATTCCACCCTATTTCACGAATAATTTATCACTGCAGCTGTTCGCTACTCAGCTCGGTACAGCACGGCAACACACAGTGTTGTGCTGTCCCTCTGCCATGCTGATGTCGGCTGCACCTCGTGTCGTGCAAGCGATACTCTAACAAATACTGGCACCTCCAGAGACGGAGTGCTTGCCACCACATAACAAAGAGCAGAGAGGGACATGTTGGTTGCACGTACCCCACTTCCGATGTGACTAGAGGGGGTGGTGGAGACCGAGATGGAGGCGGACAGGGGCCAGCTCCGTTACGATGCAGAGGGATAAGTGGACACGAGCCCTACAACCACAGCAGGTCATGGCAGGCCGGTGGGCGCCACCGCCAGAACAAATCTGGTCCGGCAGAGCGCTGGACTTCGCTAGTGATTGGCCTCGCCGGCCGAACTCAGCCGACGGCGACGAGATCTGATAGTGGCGTGCAGCCGGCGGAACGGATCCGGGCCGCCGACGGTCAGTCAGATCCGCCGGTGGTCAGTAAGATCCGCCGGTGGTCAGTCAGATCCGCCGGTGGTCAGTCAGGTCCGCCGGTGGTCAGTCAGGTCCGCTGGCGGTCAGTCAGGTCCGCTGGCGGTCAGTCAGGTCCGCCGGTGGTCAGTCAGGTCCGCCGGTGGTCAGTCAGGTCCGCCGGTGGTCAGTCAGGTCCGCTGGCGGTCAGTCAGGTCCGCCGGTGGTCAGTCAGGTCCGCTGGCGGTCAGTCAGGTCCGCTGGCGGTCAGTCAGGTCCGCCGGTGGTCAGTCAGATCCGCCGGTGGTCAGTAAGATCCGCCGGTGGTAGTAGGCGGTGGTCAGTCAGGTCCGCTGGCGGTATGCTGGCGGTCAGTCAGGTCCGCCGGTGGTCAGTCAGGTCCGCCGGTGGTCAGTCAGGTCCGCCGGTGGTCAGTCAGGTCCCGGTGGCGGTCAGTCAGGTGCTGGCGGCGGTCGTGGGTCAGGTCCGCCGGTGGTCAGAAGTCCGCTGGGGTCAGTCAGGTCCGCCGGTGGTCAGTCAGGTCCGCTGGCGGTCAGTCAGGTCCGCTGGCGGTCAGTCAGGTCCGCTGGCGGTCAGTCAGGTCCGCCGGTGGTCAGTCAGGTCGTGGGGTCAGTCAGGTCCGCCGGTCATTGGCGGTCAGTCAGGTCCGCCGGTGGTCAGTCAGGTCCGCTGGCGGTCAGTCAGGTCCGCTGGCGGTCAGTCAGGTCCGCCGGTGGTCAGTCAGGTCCGCTGGCGGTCAGTCAGGTCCGCTGGCGGTCAGTCAGGTCCGCCGGTGGTCAGTCAGGTCCGCTGGCGGTCAGTCAGGTCCGCTGGTGGTCAGTCCCGCTGGCGGTCAGTCAGGACCGCTGGTGGTCAGTCAGGTTTGCTGGCGGTCAGTCAAGTTCGCAGGCGGTTAGTCAGATCAGCCGGCGGCACACGCCTCGATACGCCACATCGCAACAATGGTACGGCGACGCAGGTCGATCGATGAAGCGGCATCGCCGGCGCGCGCGCAAGGTCATCGGAGGTCGATAACGAGGTCACGCACAACTGTAGGGCCACAACGCCCCTCACTCTGGCGACTATGGCGGTGCCCCGCACTACACGCCGACGGCACGCTGGAAACACCGACGGTCGATGCCAAACAAAGAACGACACCGGAAGAGGTGTACCGGAATGGGAGAAACATAAGATAGAGATAGAGATAGAAATAGAGTAGAGACAAGCGCCTTCGGCACTTGCTCCGCTGCGTTAAGCGAAAAACTTGATGTTGGTTTCATCTGAATCGGTCTAATGGTTCGGCGGCTATGCTAATTTTAACATAACGTTGATACATTTCCCTGATCTAGAATATTTGTATTTAAAAAAATATATATCCGGCGGAGGTGTCGCCGCCGTGAATGCGCGCGCCGGTTTGGTATTTTTTCATTGTTCAGGCAATAGCGTGAGAATGGGTGGTGGGGCGGCTCACGTTGTGAAGCGCAAAATGACCGCGAAAAGTGTCGTCTGGTAATGGTTTCGGGCATCGACGATTGCAACCAACTATTTGCGATGGAGAAAATCCGAAGGAACCGTGAGCATCACAAAGAGTGGGGCTACACGCGCATACAACTTTCTCCGCGAAAGTCATTCGACAGTGGCGTGGGGACAGTGTAAAGCGGAGTCTTCTTCACGGACCGAAACACGTGCAGCCCGTGTGACGATGACGACGCGCGCACACACTGCAGCCCATAATAGTCAATGGGAAAGAGTAGCCGGTACATCCGTCCAGGTGTGAAGGTGACGGCAAGTCGCCAAGTTTAGCCGTTTCGGAGAACCAGACCCAATCGTGAAAAACGCTGAAAAACGTCACTTCCGATTTTCACACCCCGTCGCGTGCGCGTGAAGCGTGACCCAGAAACTGTTGCCATGGCGATGTTGGCAATTGTCGTCGCAACACTAAGGTGTTGGTTTGATGTCGATCGGTCCAGTGGTTGTCGAGATATGGCGCTCTGAATCGGGTCGATCGTGAGCGTTAAAATTGGTGACAAAATCCCAGTTTTACATGCTATTCTTATGGGCGGCCGATGACGCATCCTCTCAGGACCCCCGTGACGCTCACGCGCATCACGTTGACCCGATCGTGACGAAATTTTGTCCAGTGGATAGCCAACATTTGGGGCTTTCACGTGATGTCAGTCATATTTCGTTAGCTTTGTTGTGAGCCGTGCTAGGCGTCAATATGCGCACGTCTCGTCCTCCGCATGCAATTTCCCAAATCACATGTCAAACCAATGAGAGGGTCGTGCCAACTTTGAGCACGTGCCACGCGCTCGTCATACACCCCATGACAATGAAACTCGGCACAGCACATCATACATCGATTATCTGTCCGATGTTACAATTTCAAGAACGTGCGACCCATAGTTTGACCTACACACGATGGCAATCGACGCAAGAACAAAAGACAACGGACAGACAAACAGACAAACTGTTTTACTCAAATAGTATATTAGAGAAGATAGAGAGAGAGGGATTTAATCTCAACTTAAGATAACTTAAGATGGTTTAATTTCAGCACGTAAACACTCAGTGATAATTCGTCCTCGTGCTTTCATCGTGCTTGACATGCTAAAATACCGGCCGGAACAGAAGGTACTTGAGATTCATACCCGCTATAGTGTGCAATGAATACTAACAAAAAACACCCACACATCCATGTTCGTGGGAGGAGGAAATAGACTTAGCATTGAGCACCGGAACATAAGATGACAGGGAGGTACTGTCGAGAAGTGTAACACTTTTAAGAAGATGTGAGGTCAATGAACAGTACATGATGTAGAAGCGTCCCCCCCCCATCCCCATCCGCCCAGTGAACTAGCTGATCTGGATCGGGAACGAAAACCAAACTGACTCGGTTTGACCCGATTACCGTAGAGTAGCAGACACATGCGGGCCGGCCCGCATACCAGCACATCACCACAGCACCACCTGCGGACTGCTGCACAGTGCACACCCTGCAGCAAGTCAGCCACCATCAACTCCAGCTCCGATCGACGCGCGAGGCAATACGCTGCCAGACCGCATTGCTGCGTGTTCCGATCAACGTTAAAGGGAAGCCCCGCCGGAAACTGCGGCCGAACTTCCAGCACCACCACACCGGATGGGCTAGGTGCCCGCACTCCGACTGAAGCGTGACGAAATTACACCCACTGACAGGCAGCTGACTGGGACACCGTCCACAGCTGACTGCGACACTATGAACAGAACACCGTGACACCATCCACAGCTGACTGCGACACCATGAACAGAACACCGTGACACTGTCAACAGCTGACTGTGACACCGTCCACAGCTGACTGCGACACTATGAACAGAACACCGTGACACCATCCACAGCTGACTGCGACACCATGAACAGAACACCGTGACACCGTCAACAGCTGACTGTGACACCGTCCACAGCTGACTGCGACACCATGAACAGAACACCGTGACACTGTCAACAGCTGACTATGACACCGTCCACAACTGACTGCGACACCATGAACAGAACGCCGTGACACCGTCAACAGCTGACTGTGACACCGTCCACAGCTGACTGCGACACCGTCCACAGCTGACTGCGACACCATGAACAAAACAACGTGACACCGTCAACAGCTGACTGTGACACCGTCCACAGCTGACTGTGACACCATGAACAGAACAACGTGACACCGTCAACAGCTGACTGTGACACCGTCCACAGCTGACTGCGACACCATGAACAGAACACCGAAGCATTGAGCTGACTATGACACCGTCCACAGCTGACTGCGACACCATGAACAGAACACCGTGACACCGTCAACAGCTGACTGTGACACCGTCCACAGCTGACTGCGATACCATGAACAGAACACCGTAACACCGTCAACAGCTGACTGTGACACCGTCAACAGCTGACTGCGACACCACGAACAGAACACCGTGACACCGTCAACAGCTGACTGTGACACCGTCCACAGCTGACTGCGACACCATGATCAAAACACCGTGACACCCACAACAGCTGACTACGACACCATGAACAGAACAGTGTAACGCCCACAACAGCTCACGGTGACAACATTAACATAATACCGTGAAGCCCACAACAGCTGACTATCACTTCACGAACAGCTGGCTGCATGGTTCGATATATGTTTACAATCCTAATTCCTGGTTGGCGTACGGTGCGGACGTGTCTCGGACCGTGGCAATCGTGACGCACGACTAGCCGGGAGTGAGCACTGTTTTGTTTATGTTGAATTATTTTGGAGAAGTTTAAAAACTTAAGCCTTGCACACTACCATTTCAGCTTTGTACTAGATCTGAGCCACTTAACTTAACTTAGGGACTTAAAATTGGGGGTGCCATGGAGGATGTAAGTAGACTGGTAAGGGAAGCTATGATGAAATTTGAAAGGGAGATAAGGAGTGAGATGGATGATGTAAAAGGGGAAAACCAAAATATCAAGGGTGAGTTGAAGCAACTACAGGAGGAAAACGTCAAACTAAAAAAGAGCTCATGGATATGAACTGTCACTTGGATGACATTGAGCAATATACCAGGAAGGACTCACTGATTCTTGGAGGGGGAGGATTTCCAACTGCCCCCCCCCAGACACATTTGAGAACCCTGAAAAAAAAACCAGAGAAATCACTAAAAAAAATTATCCAAGAAAACCTTGGTGTACACCTGGAGGGAGCCATCTCAGCTTGCCATCGCCTGAGGCAAAACAAGAGAGTCATTATGAAGTTCCAGGAGCTGGATGACAGAAATGCTGTTTATGAGGAAAAATTTAGGCAGAAAGGTGAACTGAGCTAAAAAATTGTTGTCCATGAAAACCTGACGGCTAAACGTGCAAGGCAGATACAAGCTTTAGGCAATCTCTGGGAAGGAAACCTGATAGCGAACTACCACACAAAAAACGGGAACATTCTGGCTCGAAAAACTAAAGAACAAAAGTATACACAAATTCACCCAAACATGACCAAGGAAGAAATAATACAGGCCACCGAAAATGCACCTTTGAAGCAACACTCAGCCCATCAACAATCCAGTCGGTCTTTTGGCACCCCAGCAGGACAAAGTACCAAAGGTTGATCTGGAGGAATTTGTCATTAGAACTACTAGAAGTGGAGCAGCCAAAGGAGCTAGGGGTCGAGGACGAGGTGCTAACAATGATCAGTAATTAAGAAACATGTACTTGCTCCATGAAATGGAACATAAAATTGGTGGATGGACTAATAAAATCACACAATAACTTTGCATCAATTGATTATTTGGGCTTAAGGGCGCGCCGACTACTCGGTCATTTGGCGCCCAATAACTTTGCATCAACATACCCATGAATTGGATGGCACATTCCTTGAACTGAAGCATTCAATAATGATTATTGAGTCACAGCAGCTTTGGTGGAAGAAGTTTAGACTCATTAGCAATGAATTATTCCAAAGACACCCCTGGCCATACTCCTATTCATACTGCCATTGTGCTATTGGTATGATGTGGGTTTATGGGAGTGAATGTGTGTGTGCATGAAGTATGAAACCTGAAATAGTTTGCTTCTATGAAGCTTTTTAACCAGAACATCAGGGGTGCCAGTGAAAATCTCCTGAGCACATTGCCAAATTATGGAGGACCAAACATCCCAGATATGTAGGTCTAACAAACAACACAAGCATAGTGGTGCCCTTCTGGGCAAGCTTAGCCACATATAGGTACACATTGTACCCACCTGCCAAAGCTGGCTGTTTCCAATTTGAGCAGGCTTGTTGCAGAAGCTATGGATATGCCATCTGTACTATATTATTAGGTAATATTTTCAGGCATTTTGTTTTCCTATTTGGGAAGTAATACACATAATTGGTCCATGCATCAACAAAGTTGAACCATTCTGGAGTATCATATATGTAAATATTTCTGATCATTAGTATGTGATCAACCTTGCCCCTTACACCTGGTTGCCTGTCTTGGTTGGCTGTCTTCATTGGCATCAACAGAGCAACAGATCAAATTCATTTTAAAAAGTGAATATAAACTAATAATGCCTATGACTTGTGTACGGCGAATGCCCACTGGACACCTCTTGTTTAATTTTCATCACACCAGTTAGCTAGAATGCCATTGGATTGTCCACTTTTCACAATATCACAATAGGAATCCTAACATACTGTCTGGAAACTGTCTTTTTCTGAAATTATGAAGAATTACTTGAACACTAGTCATCATGCATTCAGATACTGTTCAAAAATTATACCTGGGTGCCTGCCATATCTGGTGCTTGCGTGGATGCCTGCTTAGATAGCTGGGTGTATGCCTGGGTGCCTGAATACCTGGTACGCCTGGTACTATACACGGCCTACACGCCACTACCCACCTGGCTACTTCTAGGCAACCATGAATGGCCACGAGCTTACAAACGTTTGTTTGCTAGTAGGGTAACAGGGGGCGGCCATGAATTGGGTAGTGATGGTTAGATGGCATATAGCAAATACATCGACAGTACAAGTTTCTTTTGTGAAATAAAATGATGTTTTTCTATATAATAAATATTCCCATAACATAAGTTGCTAATCTAACTGTAATATCTCTTTGCATAATCTAGTTATCAGAAACTATCATTAACTTAGTCATCACTTAAACAGTAGAGTAAATATGATTTACTAAATACTTGTCTCAGTCAATGACAAACTACTTGTGCTCCGAAGTAATATATTGATTTGTCAGTACAAACTATTTATTTCTACATATAGGTATCAATCTGTTCTTGGTGAATAAAGGTAAACAAAAATGGGACCTACATATTTGCGTATATTACAAATTCATCTGAATTGAATATTTAACGTGTACATTTTTCTTATACAGAATGAGCAAACATTCTCTTCTGGCGTCCCTGATTTGGGTCCCCCAAGAACACAAGCTCTTGCCTGCGGTTGGTTGGTGATTTAAGGTAGGAATAGAGTTTTTCGACATGGATATACTTAACATGGAAGAAAATCAAGATAATTTAGGAAAATACTTAGAAGAGGAGCTTGGGGGTGATTTCCCAGTCCATGAACATATTATAACTAACTGCAACTACACTTATCCAAACTCACTTAGTATGGAATGGCTAATACACTTAGTATGGAATGGCTAATACGGAAAGCCCCCCAATGGGGGGTCTTTCCGTAATACATATAAATCCTAGATCCATGAAGAATAAATTTGATGATATACAAGTTTTCTTAGCTACCACTGGCATCCAATGGTCAGTGATATGCATTTCTGAGACTTGGCTGAAGAAGGATACTGAACAATTCTTTGAAATTGACAATTACACAATGTTTGCATCTAGTCGATGTTACAGGGAGGGTGGGGGATCAGCAATTTATGTATGCAAATCCTGTGCAACAAGAAGTATTGATATCATAGAAAGTAACCTGATTGAAGCATCATTTGTTGAAATAAACCTTGAAATTGAGAACAAAAATAAATCCATAATAATGTCAGATTTACCGTCCGCCATGTTCCTCCCATAGTGATTTCCATAGCGTGTTTAAGAACCTACTAGACAGCCTAGAAAGCAAAGGAAAACTTACTATTATAACTGGAGATTTCAACTAGAACTTGCTGAATGTCAGAAATGATAAAAATAGCAAAGCATTTCTAAGCTTGCTCACTTCATATGGATTTTGGCCTACTATAACAAAAGCCACTCGTGCACATAGTGCTGGAATGGCTTTGCTTGACAATATATTTATAAATGATTTCTCCTATATCTGCTCTTCTGGAATATTGCTTGAGGACTTATCAGATCACCTTCCTATTTTTGTGACTTTAACTCTTGATGAAAATCAAACCTCAACAAAAGGTAATATAATAGCATTTGATTACAATCAAGTGACTAAATTAAATGATTATTTGGTATTGGCACTGCAAAATTTTGACAACAACACTGATGCAAATGTTGCGTGTTCTCAATTGATTAATGCACATACAGATGGTATAAAGCTTTGTACTAAAACACTTACACATAGCAGTAGGGGAACCCCCATGAAGCCATGGATAACTGCAGGAATATTATGTTCCATAAATAAAAAAAAAAAAAAAAATGTACAAGAAGTACTTAAAAAATCAAAGCACACAAAATATATTAGAGTATAAACAATATAGAAACATTTTAGTTCATATCTTAAGAGATGCAAAACAACTGTATTATCAAACAGCACTCTATCACAATCAGCAGGATAAACAAAAAACTTGGAACATCCTTAATGAACTGATAAATAAGAAAAAATATAGATCCAAACTTCCAGGTACATTAGTAGATGAAGATGGCAATGAATATGAAAAGAATACTGTACCAAATCCATTTAATAATTTCTTTGTCTCTATTGGAGAAAGGCTAGAACAAAAAATAGCACCTACAGAAAAAGATCCTACTGAATACATAGCTGAACCTACCTATGCAAAGTTTTCTGATAATATATGTACCAATGAAGCTCAAGTAGAATCAATTATTAGGAACTTGAAGTCTGTTGGAGGTGGCATAGATGGAATGAACACAAAAATGTTAATGCTTACATATCAAAGTATATTGAAACAGATTACCCATCTACTTAATATCTGTCTACAAACTGGAATATTTCCTGACGATTTTAAGAAAGCAGTTGTTGTACCTATATTCAAGGCAGGAGAACATCATAAATTCACAAATTATCGACCTACATCTTTACTCCCTATATTCTCCAAAAATTTGGAAAAAATATCACACTCCTATCTTTCATCATATTTGGAACTAAACAATGTACTAAGCCCTTTTCAATTTGGCTTCAGAAGAAATCATAGCACATACATGCCCATTATACATGTCTCCAGCTTTCCACGTATTTGGAAGATAATCATATTTTGTGCCCAAATCAGCACGGTTTTCGAAGTAGGCATTCTACGGAGACAGCAATGTTAGAGGCCGTTAATTTTCTGTCAACAAGTATAGACTGTGGTCGTGTGGCGACCTTCCTAGCAGCGGATACGTCTCGTGCGTTTGACACTGTGGAATACGGTCGGCTGTTAGACAAGATGGGCTGGTACGGCATTGATGATCATTGGTTTAGGGATTGGCTGCATGGTCGAACTCAGACAATTCAGGGCAGCTCCGTTGGGGCGCTACCGGTGACCCACGGTGTGATTCAAGGTTCTCTATGTGGCCCAAAAATGTATTTGATTTTCACCAACGACCTTGGATCTCATCTCCCAGACGGAAAACAGGTCGCCTACGCTGATGATGTGCAATTTCTGGACTCAGACACCCCGGCAAATTTGGAAGTATTAAAACAACGAGTAGAGCACATCTTGAGTATGGTTCTAACTTGGTTTACCCAAAATCGGCTCAAAATCAACCCCAGCAAAACGGAACTAATAGTTTTAAAATCTCGGCGTCTAAAACTGGGCGAAAACTTCTCTATCACATTTGGGGACAACGAAATCAAGCCCTCGCCCCACGCCAAAATTATCGGCATCTATGTAGATTCAGCTTTGTCATGGGAAAAACAGATATCCCAAGTAATTCGCCGCTGTTACTGTTTTCTCGTCGGGCTGTCAAAATTACGGCACAAAATTCTCCCCCGAAACGAAAAAGTTACTGGTTCAGGCATTGGGTTTCCCCCACATCTATTACAATATGACTGTTTGGAGAGCTGCAACAAAACTCATAAACACCGAATTCAAAAGGTCATCAATTTTGGCGCACGTATCGTCTCGGGCTTAAGTCGACGAGAGCACATTACAGCGACGCTAGAGGCCCTGGATTGGCTGAAGTTCGACAACATGCTTCAGGAGCGCGATTTGGCCATGGTTGGAAGACTGCTTGCAACATCTGACCCCCTTACATTGGCTAACAGTATTAAGTTCCGCTCCGGAATCTCCAGTGGGAGCACTCGAGGAACTGACGCGAATAAATTAGAGCTGCCCCGCATTAATACGGAAGCTGCGAGGCGCAGCTTTCTGTATCGGGCGGTCAGCACGTGGAATAATAGGGTTGATGCTCAGGGGCGTATTTGATGGCATGTTTTATCATTTAATGTTTTTCCATTGACGTTTTGTCTTATTTAGTGTTTTTCACAATTCGAATTTCTCTTTTATCATTGAACCATGTATTGACGCAAGTGCTGAAAAGCCATGAATATGGAGAACTCAATATACGACTATGACTATGACTATTATGCATTTATATAATGAAATTACGAAGTCCATTGAAAATGGAGATATTTTGTGTGGCTTATATATTGATTTAAAAAAAGGCCTTCGACACAGTTAGCACAGACATACTAGTTAGGAAATTACAGTGCATTGGAGTGGAAGGTCCCTACTTAGGATATTATAATCATATTTTAGAAATAGATATCAGCAAACTAAAGCATATGAGACGTTATCTGAACCAGAGTTAATTTCTATGGGTGTTCCTCAAGGCTCCATTCTAGGACCTTTATTATTTATCATTTATATCAATGACTTGGCCAGAATTTCAAAACAAGCAAATATGTACTTCTTTGCTGATGACACAGCTATTCTTGTCAAGGCTAGAAATATAGATTAATTACAGAATAAAATGAATGGCATTGTGCCTGAGCTAACAACATGGTTCAAAGCAAATAAGTCGTTTCTAAATGTAACAAAGACAAATTAACAAATATATTCTGGAACTCCCAGTAATGCCATAAATATAGTGATCAATTTGGAAAAAGTGATCAGAAAACAACAAATCAAGTATATTGGCATAGTGCTTGATGAAAAATTGACTTGGCATGGGCACACTGATTATGTCACAGCCATCATTAGTAGAAACTTGGGTATTATGGGGAGGGCAAAATATTTCATTACAAGTCGAGAACTGAAGTACTTATATAACTCTTTAATCCTTCCCTATATAAATTACTGTGCTGTGATTTGGGGTAATAATTATCCCACAAGATTAGACCAAATTATAAAATCCCAGAAACGTGCATTACGAATTATTGATTATAAGCATTATGCATATCCTACAAATGAGTTATTTATCAAGTACATCATATTGACGTTCACTGATATGGTGCAGGAACAAAACATATTAATACTGCACAAATTTGTAGATGATACATTGCCATGTGCTATGGCTGACTTCTTTCAATATGCAACACCTACTAATACAAGAATCAATCAACATGTATCTATACCATTTACTTTCGACAATATAGGCTGTTTGCTATTACATACTCTGCACCAAAATCCTGGAATAGTGTAATTTGCCAAATATTTCCCGGAATAGAACAGGTGCCAAGGAAAAAAGATGTGCTAAAGAAATGTCTTAGACGTTACTTTATGGAATTATACAAATCAAACGAAAACTGAAGACAGAATCTCGTTCATGTAATTCATAAAGATAACTTTTAAAAATTATACCTTGCCATAGAGGATGTCATTGTTAATATATGGCAACACAGAAAAGTATGATGTGCCTGAATGAATGTGTTTTTTTCTTCTTTTTTTTTGTGATGGATGATTCTGTTAGGTTCGTATTCACCCATGCATATTCTGCATTAGTTATCTTTGTCTTAATGCTCTCATCTTTTCTGGACTTCCCCTAACCTTTCATCTTGTGACTCTGGGAATTCCGTGGGCGCTACTAGCTTGCTACCTGTCCACGGTTTTCCCGGGGTCTCATTTCATTTCTACTAATTGGTGGTAGTCTATCTGCAAAAAGAAAAAGAAAATACAGAAGGAATGATAATAGTATTGGTATAATCACATCCTGCTGTATCTCTTGCTTGCATCCCGAGGCACCCATGTGTTGGCTGTCCTGATCTATGGGCAGCTCACCTAGGGAAGCCCCACATTGTAAGACCCAATGAAGGTGCATACAGCCAAATAGGATAGGCTGCTGCTGCATCTGAAATGGGGACAAAAAAAATCCGGGGTTTGGAGAGGAAACTTTAGGGTATTCTGTCTCCGCCACCAAACGCTCGCTTGCATACTTCCCACTCAGTTCCAGGCATGTTTATCAAACAGCAATAAGCTAGCAGGCACTTTGTGGAAATACTTCATTCATTTTTTTTCTCATCAAATAGGAGTTATTACTTTTCTGGAGGATAATGCCCTGGATGACAAACATCCAACACCAGGTAAATCACAGTTGAGGTAAGTCATAAGATGAGAGTACCAAGCACAGGGACTTGACCAGAGGGGTAGTAGAAAACGTGACGGGTTCTCCAGCCAGCCCCAAATAATACAATTATCCGTCCGTAACTACGTTCACATGAGCAGCATGTCGAGAGGACCCATCGGCATCGGCGCACACCGGTGAAGTACTCTAGCCTGCGGCTGGCTGGCTGTGTGGCAGCTGATCCCCGGCCGTGAGTCTGCGACTGGCCGTCTCTGTGGCAGCTGATCCCCGGCCGTGGGTCTGTGGCAGCTGATCCCCGACCGTGGGTCTGCGACTGGCCGTCTCTGTGGCAGCTGATCCCCGGCCGTGGGTCCGTGGCAGCTGATCCCCGACCGTGGGTCTGCGACTGGCCGTCTCTGTGGCAGCTGATCCCCGGCCGTGGGTCCGTGGCAGCTGATCCCCGACCGTGGGTCTGCGACTGGCCGTCTCTGTGGCAGCTGATCCCCCGCCGGAGGCCTGCCACTGGCCGTCTCTGTGGCAGCTGATCCCCGACCGTGGGTCTGCGACTGGCCGTCTCTGTGGCAGCTGATCCCCGGCCGTGGGTCCGTGGCAGCTGATCCCAGACCGTGGGTCTGCGACTGGCCGTCTCTGTGGCAGCTGATCCCCGCCGGGGGCCGGCCACTGGCCGTGTCGCTGTGGCCGGCCAATGACTTGTAAACGATCAGTAGTGGCCGGTGGCGACACTGTCCAGACGGTGGCCACCGGACGTGCCCTGTTTAGTGTTTACGATACAGCTGACGGGACCGCGGACGCGAGTGCCGCCGGACGCCCTGTTTAGTGTTACGTACGCTGACGGTGACCGCCGGACGTGCCCTGTTTGGTGTCCAGACGGTGACCGCCGGACGTGCCCTGTTCAGTGTATCCGGACGGTGACCGCCGGACGTGCCCTGTTCAGTGTATCCGGACGGTGACCGCCGGACGTGCCCTGTTTAGTGTTTACGATACAGCTGACGGTGACCGCCGGACGTGCCCTGTTTGGTGTCCAGACGGTGACCGCCGGACATGCCCTGTTTAGTGTATCCAGACGGTGACCACCGGACGTGCCCTGGACAGTATGTCCATACAGTGACCGCCGGACATTCCCTGTTTAGTGTATCCAGACGATGACAGCCGGACGTGCCCTGTTGGTTTGTTGTTGGTTTTACGACACGTCGACCGTTGAGTCATATAGTGTCGCCAATCTCTCACGCCGATTGGTCGCGGGCGAAGAGTAGCGACAGGTGAGATTCGAACCCACAATCTTTCGATTGTGAGACCAGCATCTTACCCCTAGACCACTCGTCCACTAAGACGTGCCCTGTTCAGTGTGCCCGGACGGTGACCGCCGGACGTGCCCTGTTCAGTGTATCTGGACGGTGACCACCGGACGTGCCCTGTTCAGTGTATCTGGACGGTGACCGCCGGACGTGCCCTGTTCAGTGTGTCCGGACGGTGACCACCGGACGTGCCCTGTTCAGTGTGTCCGGACGGTGACCGCCGGACGTGCCCTGTTCAGTGTGTCCGGACGGTGACCGCCGGACGTGCCCTGTTCAGTGTATCTGGACGGTGACCGCCGGACGTGCCCTGTTCAGTGTCCGGACGGTGACCGCCGGACGTGCCCTGTTCAGTGTATCTGGACGGTGACCGCCGGACGTGCCCTGTTCAGTGTCCGGACGGTGACCGCCGGACGTGCCCTGTTCAGTGTATCCGGACGGTGACCACCGGACGTGCCCTGTTCAGTGTATCTAGACGGTGACCGCCGGACGTGCCCTGTTCAGTGTATCCGGACGGTGACCGCCGGACGTGCCCTGTTCAGTGTATCCGGACGGTGACCGCCGGACGTGCCCTGTTCAGTGTATATAGACGGTGACCGCCGGACGTGCCCTGTTCAGTGTGTCCGGACGGTGACCACCGGACGTGCCCTGTTCAGTGTATATAGACGGTGACCGCCGGACGTGCCCTGTTCAGTGTGTCCGGACGGTGACCGCCGGACGTGCCCTGTTCAGTGTGTCCGGACGGTGATCACCGGACGTGCCCTGTTCAGTGTGTCCGGACGGTGACCACCGGACGTGCCCTGTTCAGTGTATCCGGACGGTGACCGCCGGACGTGCCCTGCTCAGTGTCCGGACGGTGACCGCCGGACGTGCCCTGTTCAGTGTGTCCGGACGGTGACCGCCGGACGTGCCCTGTTCAGTGTATCCGGACGGTGACCACCGGACGTGCCCTGTTCAGTGTGTCCGGACGGTGACCGCCGGACGTGCCCTGTTCAGTGTGTCCGGACGGTGACCGCCGGACGTGCCCTGTTCAGTGTCCGGACGGTGACCGCCGGACGTGCCCTGTTCAGTGTATCTGGACGGTGACCGCCGGACGTGCCCTGTTCAGTGTGTCCGGACGGTGACCACCGGACGTGCCCTGTTCAGTGTATCCGGACGGTGACCGCCGGACGTGCCCTGTTCAGTGTATCTGGACGGTGACCACCGGACGTGCCCTGTTCAGTGTATCTGGACGGTGACCGCCGGACGTGCCCTGTTCAGTGTGTCCGGACGGTGACCGCCGGACGTGCCCTGTTCAGTGTATCTGGACGGTGACCGCCGGACGTGCCCTGTTCAGTGTATCTGGACGGTGACCGCCGGACGTGCCCTGTTCAGTGTGTCCGGACGGTGACCACCGGACGGCCCTGTTCAGTGTGTCCGGACGGTGACCACCGGACGTGCCCTGTTCAGTGTGTCCGGACGGTGATCACCGGACGTGCCCTGTTCAGTGTATCTAGACGGTGACCGCCGGACGTGCCCTGTTCAGTGTGTCCGGACGGTGACCGCCGGACGTGCCCTGTTCAGTGTATCTAGACGGTGACCGCCGGACGTGCCCTGTTCAGTGTGTCCGGACGGTGACCGCCGGACGTGCCCTGTTCAGTGTGCCCGGACGGTGACCGCCGGACATGCCCTGTTCAGTGTGTCCAGACGATGACCGCCGGACGTGCCCTGTTTGTGGCTCAGCTGCACGCACGTCTGTCGCGGTACTGCAGCTGCTGCAAGTGCCGCGACAGACGACGTGATGAGCTGCGTCTGGTGCCAAACTGCCAAGTCGCCGCCCGGCCCGCCAGGTGGACACGCAAGTCGACGATGATGGCCGACACCCAGCAGATTGGCGGGCGCCAGTGACCTGCGGCAGGCGCGCTCTCCGGATCACCGGGCGGGGCAACAGTGGGCTGATGGCAGAGCGGTGGGAGTGTGCTGTCAGAGCGACAACACTCTCCGGATCACCGGGCGGGGCAACAGTGGGCTGATGGCAGAGCGGTGGGAGTGTGCTGTCAGAGCGACAACACTCTCCGGATCACCGGGCGGGGCAACAGTGGGCTGATGGCAGAGCGGCGTGATTGTGCTGTCGGAGCGGCAACACTTGACGGGTGAGTCACGAGTCATGAGGACGGGTGAGTCATGAGTCATTATGACTGACGAGTCATTAGTCATGAGGACGGCCGTGTCGTGAGTCATGAGGACGGCCGATTCGTGAGTCATGAGGACGGTCGAGTCGTGAGTCATGAGGACGGTCGAGTCGTGAGTCATGGGTACGGGTGAGTCATGGATCATGATGACGGCCGTGTCGTGAGTCATGATGACGGCCGAGTCATGAGTCATGCGGACGGCGGAATCGTGAGTCATGATGACGGACGAGTCGTGAGTCATTAGGACGGCCGAGTCGTCAGCCGAACCGTGCAGGCTTGGTGTCTGCACCGCAAGCTGCCCGCTCCATGGCTGGTAGCCATAATCGTACCTCAAGCGCAGTAGTCGATCGTGTCGAACTAATCTCAGCACCAGCGCAACATTTCATGACAAGTCGGTCACATGTGCTTCACATTTCTTGGGTTCTATTGCGACGCATTCCACTGCTAGGTTACATTGCGTTGCCAACCTCTCACGCCGATTGGTCGCCGGTGGACTCATCACGTCAGTTGCGGGATTCGATCCAACGATTTTAATATTAACCTGCCCAGTCTTTCCGGTCATATCTCGGGGGGGGGATACAAACCCCCTCTAATATCCAAACTAAGTGTCGCACAAAAACCAAAGAGGTGTCATCGGAAAGCGCTCCACGAGTTGGGCCAGACACCACCCCCAAAATCTTATCCCCCCAAAAAAATTGACGTCACTAGGGGGGCCTAAGTTTTCACGACTTACATCATGTTTTGGCTCTGGGTAGTTCATTTCGGGGGGAGATTTGAAAAAAAAAAATTATTTGGAATCAGAAAAGGAAGGCGAAATCGACCATGGCCATACAATTTTTGCCGAAACTAATTTTTACTTTAATTTCAAAATTTAGAGTTTGTATTTTTCTTTAATTTTTATTTTTCCAAAGGGTAGAGCGGACCGAAAAACGTTGTTCAAAGTCAATTTGCTCTCATAAAAATGCTTACTTTAGCCAGAATCTTAGATTTTAACTCTAATGGGTAAATATGCAAAACTTGTATCAAAAACAAGTGATACAAGTTTTGCATAATCAAATGGTAATCAAATCAAATGGTAATCAAGAACGACAAAAAATCCTCTGGTGCGTTTTGTTTCGTCCCTAAAGATAAGCAAACGCTGAAAGTTTCATTATAATATTTTTTTCCGTTAAAGCGGGTCGAACTTTTCTGGAGGTGACCTCACTTGACCTTGACTAACTCGTTGACCCTAGACGACCTGACCTCATAATTGTGACAGAACATGCCAAATTGATGTGGGAAAAGGTATGCCAAATTTCGGCGCCCTGCCGTGCGCCGTTCTTTCACAATCCGCGGGAACCTTAGGGGGACGCCTATCAACCCCCCCATCCCCCCGAGACGGCGCGTGTTAAGATGCGAACGCCATACCAACTGAGCTGCAGCGGTCTAGGTGGGCGCACCGCAGGACAGCGCCCATCGAACAGCCCAGACACAGGATATTACGCACATGACCCGGACAGCATCGACAGTGGTCACCACACTTGGAACAACCAGTCGTCACTCAATGCACGTGACACCAGTCACTTCTAAGTTAACAGCGGGCACCCCCCCCACCCCACACCCCACACCTCCCTCCCGCTCGCTTCCCGTTGCAGTGGTGAACACCAGTCACCACTTGGCGCCGATGCAGCCGAGAAAACCGACAACGATCGTGTCGCTGCATTAGTCCAGCAAGGCGTATGCTCCCGATTTGGAGCTGAATGTGCGGCACTGTCCGCATTTGCCAGTCACATCCAAGGCCGACGTGTTAGACGTAAATCGTCACCGTCACATTCAAGGCCGCCACGTCAGACGTCATTCGCCAGTCCCATACAAGGCCGACGTGTTAGACGTAAATCGTCACCGTCACATTCAAGGCCGCCACGTCAGACGTCATTCGCCAGTCCCATACAAGGCCGACGTGTTAGACGTAAATCGTCATCATCACATTCAAGGCCGCCACGACAGACGTCATTCGCCACCGTCACATTCAACTGGCATTCGCATTCGCATTCCGGCCGAACCGCCGGGTCGGGGTCGGGTCGGGTCGGGTCGGGTCGGGTCGGGGTCGGGGTCGGGGTCGGGGTCGGGGTCGGGGTCGGGGTCGGGGTCGGGTCGGGTCGGGTCGGGTCGGGTCGGGTCGGGTCGGGTCGGGTCGGGTCGGGTCGGGTCGGGTCGGGGTCACGAACAGTCATTGAGCGCCACCACCGTGCGTCAATATCGAGTGCTTGGGTGGCCCGTATCGAACGTCGCGGACCTGGTCTGACGGTCTGACGGTCTGACGGACCTGGTCTGACCGGTACACCGTGCTTCAAAATACACATACGTGAGCCAGCACGGCCATCACGTGTCGGCCTCTGCCCTGCCTCCCTGACCCACTGTCAGCAGGCGAGCCGGCGGCGGTAATGACAGCTGACCTCGCCACACCCCACCGTCCGTCCATACCTGGTCAGAGCAGGGTCGGGCTGCCACAACCACGCCTCCAGCGGTAATGATAGCTGACCTCGCCAAACCCCACCGTCCATCCCTGGTCAGAGCAGGGTCGGGCTGCCACAACCACACCGCCAGCGGTAAACACTACTAGCCCTTTTCACGACGGCCAATAAGCACCGGGATGCAATGTCGATGACTTCGTCTAGTATGAAGGGCATATCATTGAAATATATGTACTTTATCTGTATATATGGAATGTTCAAGAAGTTTTAGCTATGAAGTAATCAATTCAATCAATTCAATATTAAACTTAACTATTCAAATTGTGGCACTGTTTGAAAAAAGCGCTCAATTCACAGAAACTACTAGCCAATCTGGCCGCATTTGGCACCATGGCCGAGAGGTAGGAGTTGTCGGATAGAACATAAATTTGTCGTTGGATTACCAGCAAATATGCAATATTAGGGAGAAAGTGGTAGTATATATCCTGCGGATGAATATTTTTCCTTTTACGTTTTATTTTATGGCTGTGAAGTACCTGTATTATGAATAAATATTGAAATACATCATTTCCAAATGCTACGATTCCCTCTTCACGCTCCCGAAGATATTAAATTCTCTCCACTTTACAAGCGGGTTGTTTACAGTTAGGTTGGTTATTTGGGCTAAGGGCGCATCGACTGCGTTGGTCATACAGCGCCCATTTGTTTACAGTTACAATGGCATCCGCTGTACCGCACCATACGTGGCTCGGTTTTTGAATGTTGCTGTACTCCTACCTGAATAACCCCTACTGTGTGGGGAGGGCAATTGATCCTTGTCTTTGAATATCATACACGCAAGAAAGAACAAAGCATGAATTGTGTACAGCACCCAAAAGACCGCAACACGTCCAAAATATGCGCATCTGAGACAAACTTGTTTGTTGGCTCGCCTGACATATTTCAGCCGTAAATGATGCAATCAGAGCACAAATAATGACGTCATTTTTTGAAACGTGGATTATGATTCGTCCCAGCTATCATAAAGGGCCAATAACTTACTGCAGTTGAAGTTGGCTGACGATATTGATCAGAGTGGTCGAGTGCTCGGAAAATTTGGCATTTGAAGACCGCTGAATTCGACAAACAGCTGCTGTCATCGAGTTTACTTCCGAAGTCAGGCTCGCTTGGTCTCACTTCCAGATTTCCGACTAGATGACGTCCCAGGCGCGGATGTGGGTGTACATTTTCAGGGTTTGTGCATAAACAAGCTGTTACTAGTCCAAAAACTTGTCGATTAGGTAACTGAACTTACTCTGTTTGTATATTGATATCATAAATTGGTCCAATCTACAGACTAAAAGCTTTCTGATCAACGTAATTATTATGCCCTGACCCCGCCATTGGGATGTCATGACGATTACTTCCCGCCAGTGCACGCGTGAAACCGCCTACTGTTGACTAGCGATGCAACTTCAGTGTACACCCAATGAATCGATATCTCTCATGTGGGGTTGTAAAACAGCATTGTGCTGAAGTTTTGCCATCCGGATCATCACCATCTCCAGAAGATTGTCATCTCCTTTTTCACAATGGAAGATTGAATGATGCTGTTTGGCAGTGACTGTCAACCTACTGTTCTGATAAAAACTATCAACATGCGTTTTCTGATGCAGGAATGGAAATACAATTTTTATCTTTGAATTTGATAACCCCCAAATTTTCCTCTCCAAATCCGTGACTACCACGCGTAAGTCCAGCCCTGGTCTGATGTGCCCATTATCAGGCATACGATCGATGATCGATCCTTCGATTTTCGGCATAGCGGGCCTCTGGTAATCATTAGGGCAGCACTGCCCATTATATCTGGGCTGGCTCGACACCATCGCCTGCTGCTTCGCCGTGTACCTGCTGAACTGAGCAACTCACCCGTACCGACATACAAACTGGCTCAAACAGCCGCCAAACTGACCCCGCCCAATGCCAACCCGGCTGGTCTGATCTGACCTGAGCAAAACCCACCTGCACTGGCATCCCAACTGGCCCAAACTTGCCCAAACAGCCGCCAAACTGACCCCGCCCAATGCCAACCCGGCTGGTCTGATCTGACCTGAGCAAAACCCACCTGCACTGGCATCCCAACTTGCCCAAACCGCCGCCACACTGACCCCGCCCAATGCCAACCCGGCTGGTCTGATCTGACCTGAGCAAAACCCACCTGCACTGGCATCAACTTGCCAAACCGCCGCCACACTGGCATCGGGTAATGACCTGAGCAAAACTCACCTGCACTGGCATCCCACTGGCCCAAACCCGCTAAACTCACCCTCCAAAGTGCAAAATCCACCTGCACTGGCATCCCAACTGGCCCAAACCGCCGCTAAACTGACCCTGCCCAATGCCAACCCGGCTGGTCTGATCTGACCTGAGCAAAACCCACCCGCACTGGCATCCCAACTGGCCCAAACCGCCGCCACACTGACCCCGCCCAATGCCAACCCGGCTGGTCTGATCTGACCTGAGCAAAACCCACCCGCACTGGCATCCCAACTGGCCCAAACCGCCGCTAAACTGACCCCGCCCAATGCCAACCCGGCTGGTCTGACCTGCCCTGACATCCCAACTTGCCCAAACAGCCGCCACACTGACCCCACCCAATGCCAACTGCCAATGCCCCAATGCGAACCCAGCTGGCTGGACCGGACATGACATGACACCACCACCACCTACTGACCTGACTGACCTAATTACATTGATGCAGGCTGACCTCACCCAGACCCGATCTGACACCACCACTAACCTAGCCTCCACCGCCACCGCGACACAACAGCCACGTTTTACTGAGAGCGCCCCCGCCCAGCGGAGGCACATGGTCGGACAGCGGCGAGGAAATTACACTTAGTGACACTTGAGTTTAATCGTTCAAGAACACTTCGGCACTCGGCGCCGCAGCGTTGCCCACTGCCAGCTGTCAACCGTCGCCATCTTCCTGGCGGGGTGCCGTACCCCGGGGCTATCACCTGCGCTGGTGGGTCCCACACAGATCATCATTGGGTCCCGGCCGTCCTTCTCCACCCGACGTTCACCTTACGGTCACTTTTGGCACATCCCGTGTGTTGAAACAGATCTGACACGCTGAAGCATGTCCACTAGGACGGACCATAAGAACGACAAGGAGCCTCACTGGCCGGTACCGCCTGGGATGTACCGCTCGCCGGTACTGGCTGGACTGTACCGCTGGTGATGATCGATGCAACATCAAGTATAAATTGACAATCAATATCAGCTCAGCCAACAGCACGAGGGAATATGTCGCTGGGGGTGACAACGACGATCCCCTCTCCCTGCCCCGACCCAGGGTACACCACTACAAGGAAGCACATCACGTATTCACAAAGGATCGACTGTCCGCACAGGCTAGTCAATATATCAGGGCAGATCCAGGCATATCGGAACATATCCGGACCTATCCGGATCGACGGAGACAGAAGTAGACGGACTGTTTGAACGGCCGAAAATCGAAAATCACTATGAATGCTCCATTATGCCAACTGTGCCACACACGTCGATAATTGACGATAGTTTGAAAGCAAGGCACTAAATATGGAAACAAACAAAAAGGCACTGATAGGGGCCACTCAATTGGCACTGATAGGGGCCACTCAATTGGCACTGATAGGGGCCACTCAATTGTTGTTCGAAGGACACCGTCAATGTCACTTTCCATAATCCTAAACAAAACGGCGCTCAAAACAACTCCTTGAGACACCCAATTCTCCCGGACAATCGGCTACCCGCTTTGAGACGAAAGAACCGGTTAGCGAAAAAGAAGCTCTGGAAAACATCCTGAAAACATGAAAGTGAGTCTTCGCGCCAAGTAATTTCATAGGTGCCCTTATAAAATAAAAATACGCAACACCGATATAAAAACACAACAGAGACTTGTTGCTTGTACCTGGACTCAGCACGCACAACTTTGTGGTACTAATTGCAAAAGCGATGTTGCTGGCATGCCGGATATTGGTTCAACAAAAAGGTCTTATAACGATAATTGCTAATAAGCGAAAGCAATTTGGCTCCCAATCAGGTACAGGTGCGATAATAGTGGTGTGGAAGAAGAATTTGGAGTTATTTTACGACGCATTCGACTGATGGATCACACGGCGTTGCTATCCTCTCACACCAACCGGTCGTAGGTGGACTCGTAATCCCACCGGTTGCGGGATTCGAGCCCACGATTAAAAGTGGAACGCCCTACCGACTGAGCTGCCTCGATCCCCGCCATAACGGTGTGGAGCGGCTGCACTCACAGACGATGGTGCGGTCGATGATGTATGCGTCCGACATGCCGACCTTGACGGGATGGGCAGACGCCTCGATACCAGATATATCTACCGGCACGCTCCGGTACGCGAACACTACGTCGCCGGTCTTGTGGATCGTCACCTGTCGATGACGTCACCGATCAGTGAAGTTGCAGGTGCTGTAAAACGGTCATGGCGACAGGGGTCCAAACACTACGTGCCGATGTTTGGATTGTCACATGCTGATGATGTCGCGAGGGTCACCAATGTAGCTCCTCGATACTGCAGAACGGTCACCGCGATAATTGTGTCCACCGTCAACAGTACTAGTGGGTATCGTACCATGTGAGGCAGTGACGATGGTGCCCCAGGATGGCTACTTCGGTGTCAATAGTAGCCCGAGCACACTATTGCAAACGACAGGTAAGACCAGGTAAGACACACTTCAGAATCACAACGGTAGCAGCATGACCGACAGCAATTGATAAATATCGTTTGTACACGTAAACAACATACATTTCGTGATGTCGCTTCCAGTCATCTGGTCAGACCGCCTGAGATATCCTGATTGAGATGGAGTATTTCGCCGATCCGAAGCCAGACGAGACTGCCACCAATTAGATGTACACGTCTACTACACTAAGAACAACAGAATCGTGAGCGAGACTGATAGGGCTGGCAACGCTTGAGGAATGAATATGAAATTATGGTGGACAAACAATGCGAATATATGCTTCAGAAGTTCGTGAACTTCGGTGAACTGAACCTTCGGTCAGTTCAATGATGGCTTTTTTGGACCTTGGCTAGATTTTAGGATTATGCATGGCCCTGCATTTGATATAGCACTTCTTCTAATCTAAAAAAAAGAGTAAAGTCACTCGCCGACACGGGTATTGCACCCACTGGGCATTCTTTGGGCAAACATTTCACTCAGAAAAATAGTTGAGCTTCACCCATAGGCTAGGATTATAGTCATATTGTAGGTAGCATGTGCCTTGGCAAGGTCATGAAATAACACGGCATCGAGAATAAAAAAAACAGGGATAAGCAGGATAGGGTACAAGAACTCCATTAGAGAGCTTACAATAAGCAAATGTATGAGTGTAAGATCCGTGACCTTGGATGGTCTTCGACAATCTGTTGGACCTTAGCTGGCCCCAAATGCATTCATGGCCTTGAATTTGAATCTGGCAACTTTTTACCGTAGACAAGCGCACATAACTATTCTTTGGGCGAACATAGTTCCGAAAATGGCAGGAATTCACTCCTGGGCTAATAACCTGGAATGATGACACGATCCTAGGCCACGTGCGTTTGGAAATAGAATAACATGAGATGGGAAAAAACGGAACATTTTTTAATTGCTGACAAAAATGTTTAGACATCTGCTCAAATTGGCGTCAAAATGATAAAATATGCATGACCTGACTTTAGGTCAGATCAGGACATATTTTACCAAATAATTCGACGGGTATCAATTGTCTGCTCTGACATGCATTGTACATCCAACATGTTCTAAAGATATCGATTCACCTTTAAAGAACGCTATGAACTTCTTTTTTTAAAAGTTGGAGGTTGTTCTCTTTGAATTAAGCCAGGCCAGTTGCCTGTTATGTAGCAGCACCACGATTTTCACAGAGGACATCAAATATATTATTGCAACAGCACGACAGCGCTTAGCTTCCTGCGCCATTCGGTTAGATATCTGACAAAAACAGAGGGTTCGGATTTCATGTACTAAAATCGCCACATTGATGAAGTAGAACATTCGGAAATCTTGGAGCTCATTGCGCCATAGGTAGTGGACATGGAATGCGCATTATTGGCCTTGGTAATGCAGTGATAAATTATTCGTGCAATAGGGTGGCATATACACTTCCTGAAGACTGAATCGACATCGTTCCCAAATAAGTATCGACATCGTGATTCTTGGTGTGTGCTTATCGAGTTTCCATGGCTTATTTGGAACGGTAACTCGTTTATAAGTACCATACTTATGCTCGCCATTATGGATCGTGAGACATCTCGTAACAAAATTCCAGGTAAAGGGATTGGTGTATTGTCTGTTGTGCAATACCAGTTGATAGCATATGTACTGCTATCGTTATCGTTAACATAGATATCCCTGTTTGGAATGTCTAAAACAAAACGAAAAAGGCACACTTGCAAATACATTTGACTGAAAATCGAGATTGAATGACCTGAAAATATTTTACACCACATCGTCTCCACGGCGAATTTCTACATCGTACTGGATTCGTTTCGACATCACACCTAACGAAAAACCATTACTTTAAGACTTAAGACTTTAAGACTGCAATGCATACACATTGAGCATCACATTTACCATAGTGATCATACCATGGTCGGCTAAGGACCTCTTTGTTAGATATGCACTACATATACACTAAACAATAGCTCGAATCGGTTTCAGCATTAAAAGCAGCCATGCAAAACAGAATCAAGTGCACCAGCGTCGTGTGTTGGTTGATCAGCGATTATGAGACGCGTCTGGCGCGCAATACCGTGTTCACAGATGCTGAAGTGTAACAGGTGAGCACGCAGGCGTCGAACACACGTGAACTGTTTTTCCTGGCGGCGCTGGTGGCAGAAGGTGGCGATGTCCTTGTAAAAGTGTGACGCTGGTGGCAACGTCCTTGTAAAAGTGGTGGCAGAAGGTGGCAATGTCCTTGTAAAAGTGGTGGCAGAAGGTGGCAACGTCCTTGTAAAAGTGGTGGCAGAAGGTGGCAATGTCCTTGTAAAAGTGGTGGCAGAAGGTGGCAACGTCCTTGTAAAAGTGGTGGCAGAAGGTGGCAACGTCCTTGTAAATGTGGCGGCGCCCCGGTATTCCTGCACTGTCGGTGGTGGTATACGGGCAGGACACGATGGAAAATCTTGATACGTCTGCTGATGCCAGGTACTCGCATGCCGACTCCCAGTGCTGTTCTGAATGCCGCCGACATGTGCTAGTCTGGCTTCATGACTTTGCAATTTCCTACATAAACAAAGCTCACCTGGAAGCTGAAGAGGGTGTCGTTGGCTTCCTGCAGGGGCACCTTCTCCCATTGCACTGTCAGCGCAGTACCTACGGGAGGTACAGCTGGTCATCATACATCTCATCAGACTACTGCCGCCACAAACCAACACAATAATCAGCCTGGGCAGCAAGCAACAAAAAAGCGTCGGATGACCTTGAGCTGCATTAGTTTGAACATTAAGATTATATTATAATTTCGCAGCCACAACACCTCTGGAGCTATGAACGCTTCAGCAAAATGGCACTGGTCTTTTGGCATGACCTCCCCCTGTCAGCGCATCATTCGCCCATATTTATCTTTCGTTACCTAAGCAACAACACTGCAGGTCAGCACGACAGGTCGACAAGACGGCAAGCAAAGCGGCTGACAACTCCAGAAGCTTTAGTTGCCCCACAACCCACTGCATGTTACACGCCCAAAACGATAGCCATAATTATCATAGTTCTGAACAAGCAATATAATTGATTCATCGTTGAGCACTTCCCGAAAACCTTCATCGAGCCCAAACGACGACCAAACATACTGGATCACCATCCGGGGTGGAAGCTGATTTACGTATAGGCGATTGGGCACTATCCCAGGAGATCAGGCAATATCCTTCAGCCTTCTTCTACGACGCATTCAACTTCTAGTTCACATGGCATCGCTAACCTCTCATGCCGACTGGTCGTGGGTGGACTCGGTAATTCCGACGGTTGTCGGATTCGAACACACGATCCGTGCCATCAAGAGTGCAGCGCCCTACCGAGAGAGCTCCCGCGACCACCTTCGGCAATACCCGGTCGGAAGAGACGACACTGACCGTTGTCCGAGTACTTGATCACTGAGTCCGGCGTGGTGGTGGTGTCAAAGTTGGCCATCAGAGGTGCGATGTACTGAGTAGCGGCCAGCCAACTGTGCACGTAGTCACCCGTGTAGAGGAAGCCACCGGTGGCGATGGTGATGTTGCGGATCACGTGGCCGTAAAATGGAAACTCGAACTGCAGTGGCACGCGCTGCCAGCATAGGGGACGGTGTCACAGCGGGGTGAACACATGCCAAGCACAACCGTCAAGTCACCAGCTACCTGAAGATAATGACGATAATCTTCCTGCCGATCTGAAACCGTACGACAATGTCACGAACCGCGCCATGCAACTGTACCATTCCAGAGCCAGGTGTTGCTAGCAACAGACAGCAACGTGGGTCTTGCAAAACCTAGTGGGTATGAGCCGTTTGTTTCTAGAAGTTGCATTACCAACCGTGCATGGATGACGTGGCGAGCTGACTCATGCTGTAAACTGACTGGCAGTCCCGACGGCAGCTTGGCACTGGCCGTCCGCTTTAGCGGCGAGCCTTTGCTGCAGCTTTTGGAGAACGCCATAGGGTTTCATACGTAAACAGAATGAGGTTGCTGGTCTCGCCGGCTGATACGAATTAATCTGATCCAGGGATGACAAAAAGGACAAGCACAGGCAGGACAAAACTGCACAAAACCCGAATGGTGCCCGCGTCGTGAGACACTGGTGCTACGACAGTGTGGTTGTAGCAGTGTCGTGGAACACTGGAGCTACTGCAGCATTATTAAGGCCGCGTCGTGTGATACTGGTATTCCTGCAAAGTGATTGTGGCAGTGTCGTGGGACACTGGTGTTACTGCAGCGTGATTGTGGCAGTGTTGTGGGACACTGGTGTTACTGCAGCGTTATTGTGGAAGTATCGTGGGACACTGGTGTTACTGCAGCGTTATTGTGGCAGTGTCGTGGGACACTGGTGCTACTGCAGTGTGATTGTGGCAGTGTCGTGGGACACTGGTGTTACTGCAGCGTTATTGTGGCAGTGTCGTGGGACACTGGTGTTACTGCAGTGTGATTGTGGCAGTGTCGTGGGACACTGGTGTTACTGCAGCGTTATTGTGGCAGTGTCGTGGGACACTGATGTTACTGCAGCGTTATTGTGGCAGTGTCGTGGGACACTGGTGCTACTGCAGCGTTATTGCTCTCCAACTGCAAAATGCAACAATTGAACAATACAGGACACACTCTAACTCGGCCACCTGCACTTTACAGATACACAACGCACACCTGCTGTAGCAGATAATTACGAAACAATTGAAACGCTACCCTAATATTCGGCAGCAGGTGCAACACTCAGAGAATTAAACTCAATACACGACCGAGACAATTCAAACATTTAGTGGAAAGACTGGAGCAAACGCGAGAAGGAAATGATAATTCCGGAAAGAACAAATCAGAATATGTCGTTGTAAACAACATACCTGTTGAGACGAGATGGAAGCCAACAAATACGCGCCATGTGGGGATAACCAATAGTCAACAGCCTTATTATGTCTGCCGGCGCACGTGAGGCGGAAGGGATGAAAATAATAAAGAGCACTTACTGGGGAAGTGGATCAGTGAGCACACTGAGATCGTGTGTGATCCTGAGGAGATAGGGAGGGGCAAGGCAGGGAGAGGCATAATAAAGAGCACCTACTGGTGAGGTGGATCAGTGAGCACACTGGGATCGTGTGTGATCCTGAGGAGGCAGGGAGAGGCATAATAAAGAGCACTTACTGGTGAGGTGGAACCGTGAGCACCCTGGGATCGTGTGTGATCCTGAGCGACGGAGACAAGGCAGCGGCCGACAAACTTACCGCTGCCCGGCGATGAGCTTCAGAGAGCATGTCGTGCTGGATCACATTGCTGGCTGGCCTCTTGTCCAGATCCACCCAGAAGTCCCGGCCGTCCGGTAGAAAGTGCGACACGTAGTACTTATGGTCGTCCTGCCAACAGCCATGGTGCGAGTCCATCATACAAAATCGACTTATCCTTTTTTCACATTTCCCACCAAGGGGAAATGAGAATAATCAGTAGTGCAGGAAATGCAGATATATTGCATCTGTAATGGCAATGCACAAATGCGATTGCAATATTCTTCCAAATTGCGTTCCGTAACAAACTATGGCACTTTAAAAATAGGTGAGTGTAGAACATTGTACGTGATCTAAATGCTAATTTGAGGCAGCTATATGAACATTTGAGATAAATGTCGCCGTGCCAAAACTGCACACCTACAAGGTTGTGCAGCGATGGCTTCGGGTCTAGGCCACGTAACAAGTATGTCATTACGCATCTATAGTGCATTACTTTAAAATTACTTGGCATGCAGACACAATTTACTTATTTACAGGAGACTGAGGAACAACAATGCTCTTCTGAACCCCTTGCTTGGTCATCACTAGGTGCCCAAGCCCCGATGAAGTACGTTCATCACGTCGTTGGGTGACTACTTCTGCACAGCATCCGCACTGTTCCACCGGTGACAATAATTTGCATCACTACCGGACACACGGAATCAGCAGTACTTCCCGCACTCCGATACAGTCTCACTGCTCATACATGACATGATTCCGACCACTGAAATTAGCCACTTCGTTGGCATCATCAGCTTTCGGAATGGTGTTCCATGCGGAGGGGTTACCCAGAGAAGGTGATATCAACGTGAAGGCTCGCGTCAGCACTCCATGGCAGAGATTAGAGAAAAGTGGCCAACAGGGCCAACAAGGCCTACAGTGGCACATCCGTGACGTCACGGCGGCCAACCGTAGCCTTGCGACATAACCATAGGCACTTCCCAATAGTTGTGCGAAACAGGTGGAATGATGTAGTGTGATCATGTGCCATGCAATAATTGAGAACTACAGCAAAACAGAATGTAGGTGATATATGCTCTGGCGGTGTAAAACATATTGGCATCGAACTCGTTTGGCGATGGAATTAAACTTGAGATTGCATTCCATTCGTGGATGTAGGAGCGACCTACGAAGTGGTGGGCAGCCAATTTATGGTCAACTATTTCCAGTGAACGCCATCGGGTTAAAGGCTAAGATATGATAAAATGCAGGGAGCATGGCTCCCTATCCTGTTCCTGCATTCATAAATATCGTATTGAAGTCGATTAATTTTTCCTTCCATGGATGCCTAAAATGTTCTCTACGATTTATTGAATGGGCCCCGAATTCATTGGATGCAATCGTAAGTCGCTCAGGTCACCATGTCAAAAGTCATAGCCCGAGGAAATTGTGTCCTTCTGGATGAGCTATGATGATGAACTTTCTCGATGAGCTTACCAGGCCAGTAAAAGCAATACAACCGAGTATAACTATATCAACCAATGCGTTTTTGAAATCGAAAAAAAACAGCACAAATTGAAAAGAGAAACAATGAACTAGGTGAATTCCTCACCACCTGACCATATAATCTAAGGTTAAGTGTCAATATTTCACACATATTGCATCTTCGTTCTGTGTCTCTTCTAAGATATTCCTTAGGCAATTGTATCACGATAGCAAATAAGAAATTCGGCAGTGGCGTATTGTGACGTCACTGCCACGACACGGAACAGCCCCCGAGGGAAACGTCTTATGACGTCACTGCCACTTCTGTCCCGACACGGAACAGCCGCCAAGTGAAATGTTTCTTGACCCCCCCCCACCCCCTGTCCCGACACGGAACAGCCGGCGAGTAAAAAGTTTCTTGACGTCACTGCCACTCCTGTCCCGACACGGAACAGCCACCGAGTAAAACACACACTGTAGAATCGACAGGTCCAGTGGCCGCGGTCATTCCGCTATCGCCACATCTGGTAGACATCAACATATGGCGTCACGGCCATGCCTTAACCAGCGGGTCACTGGGGATGGGGCTCCCCCTCCCCCTGTCTTCTCTGCCACAACAAACGAACCAAATGAGAGAGCAGCTTGATAACTTCAGTACCTTCAAATGAAAGCCTATGTTGTGTAAAAAATTGATCCTAGGGTCATCCGAGGCCATGTTCTCGTGACGTCATAAAGTCGTTCGTAGGCATTGTTTGTACTGTATCAAACGGTTCCTTGTTGTTATGAGACAAAATCGGACCTGATCATGCTGCCGAATACTGCCGCATCAATACAGGTACAGTTGGTGTACCAGGGGTCACTTTGCTACCATGTGACCTGCACTATGCCATTGTGAGTATCACTTGTGATCATTTGTGATACCACTAATTTTATTCCGATATAATGGCCGCTTAGGATTGAGAAAGATATCCAAGTCGCTATGAAATCGATATATCGGTTACCAAAGACACCCTTACTTGTGAGGTCATCGAGGTGAAATATACATATATATTTTCAGGTAAAATGAAAGGTCACGTTATAGCATCACAAACTCGATGACAGGTGCCGCTTTTACCGCCTAAAACAGTTGCTTGTTGTCATCCGACACAATCTAACACTGCCGGGTCAATCCATCTGTAATTACTCTAGAGAGGTCAGTGTCTACCGCGTGACTTCAAGTAGCACATACTGGGTACGACAGAACACCAGAGCCAGAGACGATTGTATGTACTGTGTGATATACGAAAGTGTAGGTTCGATTTTTGTCTAGCTCCTCGTCAAAATGTAGCCTACAAACATGCGATACATTGCCCACTGGAGCAAAACGGCAAATTGGCATCTTCTCCCCAGGTCTCACTAAATCCGAGGACAACAATTCCAAATTGAATAATTATGAGCATTTAATACATGCATCCACCAGCACCTAAGTTTTAAATTACTCGAATGCCCTTGTTTAAAGTAAAAATTTGCACTCTTTGAATCATCCAATATTTCCACTTGACGTCACCTGTTACCTCATAGGCGTGATGCCAGATTATACTAACATTCAAAATTACACAACATATACGAATAGTTATGTATGTTTTCAAGATCCTTTCGAAAATGTGTCCGAGAACATGGATTGCATTGTATGCCGAATCAAGATGGCAAGCTGACCTCCCTCAAGTGACCTTACTTGACTGGAGACCAGTGTTTATATAGGGAATTTTAGTTACACACTGCAAGTATTCAACCACGGCTGAGATTTTACATTACCCTAATACCATGATTTGCGTTAAGAATATGAGCCCTCGAAAACAGTCAAACATTTTTATTTTGGATCGCCTGTGACCACACCAGTTCCGGTTAAGGTTCCAGTTCCAGGTACCTTCCTTCCAGGTAAGCAAACATTATTTGATCTCAATTAAAGTTATGGTCTATCGAATGCCGTTTGAATCGGCGTAATCGGTTCATGGTTCAAGGTAAGCAAAAAAAAACAAAAAAATTATGGGCGAAGTTATGTTATGTTAAAAAAAAGTTATGGAATGACGTTTGAATCTGAATTTGAATTCAGTATGCCGTAATTTTGTTCATTGGTTGTGAAGATACAACGGGGAAAGCCCCCCACCCCCCCCCTCCCGGTGACGGGTGTGAGTGCATATACCGCAGGATCTGCCGGGTTAAGCGGGCTAATGTTGCAATTTTTCGAAGCAAGGGGTCGGGGACAACTGTCCACTGCACTCCACGGGTCATAGAACAATGGCATCACCGCAGCGTTAAAATAATGGTTTTTCGTTAGGTGTGAGATGTCAAAACGAGCAGAGTATGATGTCGAAATTTAAAATGGAATGAGTGTCATTTAAAGTGTTTTTGATGTCTTTCAGACTCAAATTTGAGCCAATGGTGTACTTATGAGTGTACCTTTATCATTTGTTATGAGATTCACAATTTAGGAAGAGCTATATTCCAGATAGATATAAAAATGCCTATGCCATAACTGGCATTGTATGCCATTTCACATTATAGGTAATCTCCTTACCTGAAATTGCGTTGCGAAATGTTCGTGTATCAAAATCCCTTATCGAGAGCATGAGCATGATACTTATGAACGAGATGCTGTTAGAAAGGAGACACAAAGACTTCATAAGCACACATCATGAGGAAGGATGTTGATATTTATTGGAGAAGGATGCCGATTGAGTGTTCAAAAAGTGGTATATTCCACCCTATTTCACGAATAATTTATAACTGCATCACCGGCCCGTGTATGAGGAAGGGCCACGATATGGATCAGTGCAACTACAATGCGAAGTCCCGGAAAATCGGCGAAATAGCTAATGTCGGTAGTATCTTAATTGGGCCCATACAGAGGCTGCCCACACGTAACCGCAGGAACGGTTAGAGCAATCTGCACCAGTTCGCATTACCCCACACTGACCGACAGTACTGACCGGTAGTACTAACCGACAGTACTGACCGGCAGTACTAACCGACAGCACTGACCGGCAGTACTGACCGGCAGTACTGACCGGCAGTACTGACCGGCAGTACTGACCGGCAGCATTGACCGGCAATATTGACCGGCAGTACTGATCGGGAATACTGACCGGCAATACTGGCCGGCAGCAATGACCGGCAATACTGACCGACAGTAATGACCGGCAGTAATGGCCGGCAGCCACTAGCACAGTTGGTTGGTTATTGGTTTTACGACACGTCGACCGTTGAGTCATGTAGCGTCGCCAATCTCTCACGCCGATTGGCCGCGGGCGAAGAGTAGCGACAGGTGAGACTCGAACCCACAACCTTTCGATTGTGAGACGAGCATCTTACCCCTAGACCTATCGTCCCCCACTAGCACAGTTAATTTGTCAATCGATCGACGGGCGCCCACTGACGTACGTACGATAGCCTAACACAGCAGGCTCGGTCCCGCTGATGTACGCACGATAGCCTAACACAGCAGGCTCGGTCCCGCTGATGTACGTATTATAGCCTAACACAGCAGGCTCGGTCCCACTGATGTACGCACGATAGTCTTGCACAGCGGACGCGTTCGACAGTCATCATCCGTGAAAGACGGCTCATTCACCTCACAACCGCTCACGCAGCCTTACGCCGCGTGACAAAATCATTTCAGCAACGCGATCATTGGATTAAAGTGCTGGAACAGCAGAGGTCATCGACTCAGTGAAAATCGTATCTGCGACGATTGTACACAGAGTAATCAGTGCTGTGTATCAGCACGGCCAAGTGACGCCATCATCTGCGCAGCGATTGGCACAATATGCACCGATTACGGCCAAAGTCGGCAGAGCTCGGCAGCACCAAACGTCTCATTTGGAGAACTACCTGATCTTACGGAAAACTCATTCGTAAGTTACTTGTCTTGTGATTCCAATCACGGCTCTGCCACCATACAAAGCATGCCACGTAGTTGCGTGGGTCTAGCTTTTTGAGTATGACTTATATACAGGGAAAATAATCCCAAGCTCTTACCACACTTCCATCAGTCAGATCCTCCCTCTGACCTCATTTGCCTGACTCACGGCTTTACCAAGCATACAGACAAACAAACAAACAATATTTTGTGCATATTTTGGGAGAGGGGTAGCCCATCTCCCAAAATATACATAAATCAGATGGCTGCGCACGAAAAGGATCACCATAAAAGGCAATCTTAACTCGCCTAATTGTTGGCAGGTTCTTTCCACAAACAACATCTGACTGGCCGGGCCCACTGCGGAGCTCTGAACAGACCGGCCACACGTGTACTCCGCCGACACGCGCCCGCACGACACGTGTATCCAGCCGACACGTGTACCCCGCCGACACGCGCCCGCACGACACGTGTACCTCGCCGACACGTGTACCCCGCTGACTCGTGTACCCTGCCGACACGTGTACCCCGCCGACACGTGTAACCCGCCGATACGCGACCGCACATCACGTGTACCCCGCCGACACGTGTACCTCGCCGACACGCGCCCGCACGACACGTGTATCCAGCCGAAACGTGTACCCCGCCGACACGCGCCCGCACGACACGTGTACCCCGCCGACACGTGTACCTCGCCGACACGTGTACCCCGCTGACTCGTGTACCCTGCCGACACGTGTACCCCGCCGATACGCGACCGCACATCACGTGTACCCCGCCGACACGTGTACCTCGCCGACACGCGTACCTCTCCGACACGTGTACCCCGCCGACACGTGTAACCCGCCGACACGTGTAACCCGCCGATACGCGACCGCACATCACGTGTACCCCGCCGACACGTGTACCTCGCCGACACGCGTACCTCGCCGACACGTGTACCCCGCCGACACGTGTACCCTGCCGACACGCGGCCGCACGACATGTGCACCCCGACGACACGTGTACTCTGCCCAGCGACGCCATCACACGGGACACTCACGATTTTGACATCGGTGATGTTGGAGCCGTTGATGTGGTACTTGTGGGTGCCGCTGGTGATGTCGTCCAGGTCGTGATAGGTGGGCTGGGTGGCCGGCGCCGGCGCCGGCGCCGGCATCGTGGGCGACGTGGTATAGTTGACGGTGGTGACTGCCGTCGCCGGAGCCGCCGTCGTCACCGGAGCTGATGTCACGTTTGACGCCACCGTCGTCGCGGACGTCGTTGTGGTTGTAGTTGTGGTGGTAGTGGTTGTGGTCGTTGTGGTTGTCGTCGATGGCGACGTTGCGCTGTGGAACGGTTGATTGGTTATTTGGGCTTAGGGGCGCATCGACTGCGTTGGTCATACAGCGCCCAGCGCTGTGGAACGGAATACATGTTAGGATGGAATAACGTTTTAGGGACTCATATCCTTCCGATAAATACAAGGGCTGATCCCAAAAGGAATATCTTTCGAACCGAAGAGAAAATCCCCAACCCAAATAATGTTCCAGTAGTATTGTCTGGATAAGCCGTATAGTTCTCATTCACTGATCAACTTATATATCCATATATATATATATATATATATATATATATATATATATATATATATATATATATATATATATATATATGTATATGAATATGCATATGAATATATATATATCTACTATATAAAGGGCGAGTTTTTTTTGGATCTCTCTCCTGATTGGTCGACACACTGACACTTCGACCAATCAGCGTCCAGTATTCCTGTGACGTCACAACAATATCCGATGTCCGCGATGACTCATATCAATACTACCTCAGTCGCCGTGTGACAGTGGTGGAGAGTGCATGTGTCCGTCCGCGAAGTGATGCGACAATGTTAAAACGACAGAAACCAATGTCTAAGGATGATACACCATCTGCGAAACGTAACAGGGCTCATCGCGAACGCGAGACTGCTGAGCAACGAGAACAGCGTTTGACTGAGAGACGAGAGAGGCAGGCTATATTGCGTAAAAAAGAAACACCACAGCAACACAATTGTCGCCTTGCTGTTGCCCGTGCACGTCATGCGGCCAAACCTGATGATGTACAATACACGTTTACCAGTTTACATGAATTCGTTTTACAACCCGGGCGAAGCCGGGTACGGGCCACTGGTATATACATATATATATATATATATATATATATATATATATATATATATATATATATATGAATATGTATATGAATATGTATATGAATATGTATATGAATATGTATATGAATATGTATATGAATATGTATATGAATATGTATATGAATATGTATATGAATATGTATATGAATATGTATATGAATATGTATATGAATATGTATATGAATATGTATATGAATATGTATATGAATATGTATATGAATATGTATATGAATATGCATATGAATATGCATATGAATATGCATATGAATATGCATATGAATATGCATATGAATATGTATATGAATATGTATATGAATATGTATATGAATATGTATATGAATATGTATATGAATATGTATATGAATATGTATATGAATATGTATATGAATATGTATATGAATATGTATATGAATATGTATATGAATATGTTTGATATGAATATGTATATGAATATGCATATGAATATGTATATGAATATGCATATGAATATGTATATGAATATGTATATGAATATGTATATGAATATGTATATGGATATGTATATGAATATGAATGTGTATATGAATATGTATATGAATATGTATATAAATATGTATATAAATATGTATATGAATATATACATATATATAATATATATATATATATATATATATATATATATATATATATATATATATATATATATATAAACTAATGAAAACTCGGCGCGGATTAATAATATTCATCTTAAATCTGAATACAGTTTCAGTAAGACATCATACCTTCTTCAGAGCGACATTGCGCCATGTGTTCGCCACATTCCACAATACAAACAATTCACGCTAAGATGAAACTCAAGTGTCAAACGAAACTGTCTAGGACACCTCCGATTAAGTACAACTAAGTAGCCACGCATCGAATAATCTAACAGGCGAATTCAAGATTAAACCCTCGCATGCCAACACGAGTGTTTACAAAAAATTAACGGAGCATACGGTGTTCAAGCGAAAATGTACGACATAACCGAAGCCGAAGCGGTCGCGACAAGGTGCCACCGTCATGTACAACATCATGCACCACATCACCTCCTAAATCTTTCATTTATCCGATTAAGTCCCTCTCCAATGGACTGAGTTCCCAATGTGATGATCCAGCTGTTTTCCCGTTGCCGTCTATAAAACACATTTTCCTTCCAAATATTTTCTAGCCCTACTATGCGGAAATCTTCCATTTCGTGGTCCGGTCCGTTGGAGTGATTACTAACTGGAAGCTCTCCTCTTCCGCACCGAATGGACGACAGGTGATTTTGGACCCTGGCGTACAATTTGGTTGCCGTTTCTCCCACGTAACAATCATCACACTTCTTGCAGAACACGCAATACACGACATTAAAAGATTTACAGCCTGTAGAAGGCCTTCCTACTTTCTTTCCACGCGCTTCAACTTCCGGACACATGACGCGGCACACACAACAATTATTTCCAATTCGTTGTCCGCGATGATCTGCGTCATTCTATTCGGGCCGCGGTGGCACTGCGGGACAAAGTCAATATTCCCACCAGCAGTGTCATGAAGAAACTGGAGGGTTTCTTCAATGAAAAGATTGGCACGCCTCCAGAATCAGCGAGAGCCAGAACACCATGGAGATTGAGTTCGTGGAGCGATTGGAAGATCTTTTCGACATCGCGCATGGAGACGCTGAGAAGCTGGTCGGCTACCGTGAAGACTGGAATTTGCTTCATCTGCAGAGACGGAAGGGTCTTCCTGGCTCAGTGGGTGACGCGGACACCATTCATCTTCGTTGCACAGATAACTCTCATCGAGGCGAGATCGAGGCGAAACTTGGACGTGACCTTTTGTGATTGCCGTGCAGACACTGTCATGGAGTTGCTGCTCGGAGCTGCCTTCGAAGCGACGCCTGGGTCTGCCTCCACTAATCCGGAGGTGTTGCTCTTCAAGCGTCTTTGAAATCGCTGAGCCTTCATCAACCAGAACCAGTTCCAAAAAGGTCAGAGAGACAAAACCACCAAAGCCGCAACTTGTCAGACTGTATGTTGTTGTTTTTTTTGTTGCAAATGCACCTTTTGTTGTTATTGTGATATGTTGTTCTTAACACACTCACCCACCTTCATGGAAATCATGGCTACTATGCTACTGTGGCCCATACTACCAGGTAGAAAATGTTCTGAATTTACCATTCTGCTTTCATGATTTTCCCCATCCAACCTGGTTCCTACATTCCGCCAATATGCCACCATGAAGCCATCCAACACACGTGCTTGATCAAGAACATAAACCTGACCGGAACAGCACCTGTGATACATGGCTGTGCTGCATGACATTGGTGACAGCTCCAGCAACCTCATCTTGTGCAGAACAACAGCAAGTCTAGCTCGTTCTTTGAATTCAACGTTATCGATCTGATCTTAAATTGAAGAAGTATCTGACGGAAATGCATTCTGCCATGATTCGTTCTGGTGATGTTACCTAATAAACATGTGAATGCTGCATGTTTGATCTTGAAATGTTGTCTGCGAAGACTAACCGGACATGATGCAAGAAAACATGCATTAAAACATGACCATTAAACGTGTTTTGCGTACGTAGTTTCGAAAGACCTGTATTTCCTGGTGAAGCGGTCACTGACTGCGAAACAGTGAAAAGGGATATTTTGCAGCGATCAATTTTGGGGCGACGGAGCCTTCGGCTGCGACAGACCGATGACAGTCTATACGTTTCAATAAGCAATGTTCATCCACATATTTTAGTATTGGAGCACTCTGGGGTACAAATATTTTGGTAAGTAAAACGTCTCCCTGACACGACACAAAACCTTTTAACTGATGGGTCAGGGAACCAACTTGAATCATAAATGACTGATGGCTAAAACGCACAAGGTCTCACTTTACGTCTCGAGCGTGAGACCTGAATCTCACTGACTGTGATGGGGTGAAGTTCCGAACCGAGTCGAGCGTGAAGTCGGAGATAAACCATTTTGAGCCGACTGGACTTGTGCTCCAATTCTGTCAATCAACGGCACGTCCATGATAAGCAAAGTGAGTATCATTTTCGCTAAGAACTGAACTTTCGCTGGCTGAGCTCGTTGCAAAATCAACAGAAATGGCGACGACGTGGGACTCTGACGCGGGCCATGGTAGCACACTGGCCACTGGCCACCCGTGTGCGGACAGCTCGGCTGCCGACTCAGACCACCACTCACTTGGCCGTCGGCTGGGCGGCCGCCTGGCGCTGGCTGCTGGCGTCGATACCGTTGGTTTCAGCTGGCGCCTGTCGCTGGTGTCGATCCAGCGGCACCAGCCGCAGGCCGTGCGCGCTCTCTGTGTAGTCGACCACTGCCGTACAGGAGATGGTGTTAGTCATCGACAGGCAGTGATGGAAATATGGTCCTTTTTTGGAACTTTTGTCATCCAAATAATTATATACTCCCCGAAAAATCCACTCCTTACATAACAAGATATATCATGAAGAGCCTTGCTTAAACAGCAATCTCAACTAGCTGTCATAATCCAATAGTATTATTGGATTGTGATGAAGCAGAGGGTGCAGCATGCTCCAAGGGCCTATACCATATGGTAATCAATGGCTGATAATGAAAAACCCTTCTAGTTTTGGTGCTCTTCATCTCGTCTAGCCATGTTATGTCCTTGCCACAGCAACTTGGCAACATCATTGAGGATAATGCACATTTGTTATTCCAGGGGATCATGAGAGCTGCAGTAACATTCCAAGAAGATGCAGAAGTGGAACAGAAAATTAGATGCAAGCAAGACTGGACGAGTGCCAGCTTGCCAGCACGTGCAACAGATGACAGCAGATGCTTAAGGATCACTCTGCAATCTGCATACAACCAATACACCGTACCAATGTATTTGTTCCTTGAAATAGTGCAGGTGGTATGTAATTGTCTGAAACATGTGAATTAATAAACAGCTATGCCTTCATGTGTACATGATTCATTTGTGAAAATGCTGGAACCAGTAGTGTTCGGAAGAATGCAAGGCTAGACAGAACTAGAGGACTAGAGAAGTCCCTATACAACTTGCAAAGCACAAAAGCAATCACATCCCCAAAATATTTGTGGACATATATTATGATTTGTCATGGCATAGGAATGTTCAGGAAGCTGCAGGGACAAAAAAAACAAATAATAGAGTTGATTAGGGTATGAGGTGGGGTGCACTTCACAATTTCCTGAAACATTTTGTTAGAGCACAACAATGCTTGTGAGTTACTGTATGGGTGCACTGAAGGGGACCAATCCCTTATTCCTGAAAAATATATTGTCTTACAAAAATGAAAGCATTATTTCCAAAACAAAACAAAACAAGCCGAAAGGTTCTTCCATCCCGATCCAACACATTAAGAACACACTTATGAAAATACTATTTCTAGGTCATGGATGTTTATTTATGAATATTATTGGCGAGGTGGAAATACATGAAAGGCAATGAGCAGGGTGAAATAGATTGGGGGCACACTCCATAGGGTCACATGTTAAAAGTTGAAGTCATTTGGGAAGCAAAGCAAACATTGAGGGTGCACTTGTCTCCCCCCCCCCCCCAAGTATATAAAACAACCCTGTCCTAGGTTGTGCCACTGGATGCATGGGCACCAACAGAGAGATACAGATGTGCACCACTACAAAATATTAGGAATCACAATTTTGCTGTGGCTACCCATACTTCTCAACATTAAGCTGGTTATGGATACATCGTTCTAGCTAGGTAGCTATATTTCTGCTTTGATACTGAAGTTTACCCCAACAAGAATAATTAAATTTCAATAAACCTCAATTGGGCCTCAGTTCCTACGTCGGCCGATACTACACGAGATCAAGTAGTAGTCCTACCAAGGTTGGTGATGCCTACAACGAGCCTCTTTCGTCTCTTTCCATCAAATGGGCAACTCGGTGCATACAACAAAAATTCCTCGTCAAGTGAAGGAAACCTCTATTCTCGGCTCGCCTAATGAAGGGAAACCACCATTCCCAGACTGGCCAGACCCGAACGGCGCTTCTTGGATTCGATGGATTCGCGGCTCTCCAGCTGCCACTCCGGTCGGAGCTTTTTAAGCTACGGCCAAGAAAGGCTATAAATAATGCATTCCTTTTTGTTTCCTTGAAGATTGAGATGTTCTACATAACTTGACATGAACAAAACTGATCGTTTTGCATCCTGGACCAGTCCAAAGCAATAGAACAAAAAGATATCCGATGGATTTTACGCATGAAAATGACCTAAATGGTACCAAAACGTTCTTCAAATCTGGTTACATTTTGCAGTCAAAAGGACCACCATATAACCAGAAATTTCAGTGTCTTTCCATTTCATGACCTACATTGTTTCGGTACATGACAAACTGGTGGCAATAATAGTGTTTATGCCACTCCGACAACTAATTTCTCCCACTGCGGGAAAATGGAAATTTAGCCGTCATGTTCTTATACACTGCGAAATGAGGGGTGGTTAAGAGCCGCTTACTGGTCTTTCGTCAACTCCAGCTGACTGTACGGAGGCTGTTGATTGGCTAAGTGGTTGGAACTCAGCCAATGGGATGAAATCTTTGTTGCCAAGGGTAAAAGAGCAGCTTGTCTCGATTGCATTGTTTTTGTGACAATGTAACACAAGTCGCTGCCAGCCCTGATAGTCGTATTGAAGGCCAAGGCCAGCCAAGGCAAGGGCCAAGGTACGAAGCCGGGAGGAAGCCATTGTTATTTTTCTGTTTTCGTTCTCCTCAGGTGTGCGTCTCGAGAAAAGAGTAGGTGCTGTGGGAATAGTAATTGGTAGGTGCTGCTATATTATCTTCTGTGACTCCTATTATCTGGCATACCCCTTGTAGGATTTTTTTTTTCTGCCGATGCTATTGCGGCGAATATGGCTAATTGCTATTAATGCTGGCTTTCGATGGTTAACAGTCAGGTTAACAGATGGTTAACATGGTTAACAGCATGCTAATCACAGGTGGAAATTTGTACACTTTTGGTGTTGCCAATGAGACATAATGATTTCCAAATTTAACATAATGCCTATGGTGGTGCATGGAATGAATGGATTCAAATTTCATATTAGAAACATTTTTTTTTCAGTCTTGATACATTATTTGTTTAATCCAACCATGCCATGGGCATTCTTCATCATCACAGGGTTTAGGATCATTTTCCATAAGGGATATTGATGTTTTGTGGTTCCTGATGTGAAAGGAATAATTATTGTTCATCGTCACTTTGTTTCTATTTGTAAATTTGCAGTTTAGGGTAATTTTGGGTTATTGAAATTCCTTTTTCCAATGCCACGTTTACAAATGTGGTTTACATGGTGTGACCACTCACTTCCACTGTAAATGCATACTTTCCAGTTGGCAGGCAAAATAACACCAAGAAATGGGCTTGGAGTTGGGTAATATAGTGTAAAAATTAATTTGCAACATAAAAAAAAAGTGGCGTAATCTACCCTAACCTAGCCTCACCTTCGATGCAAAAAGAACAATTCTCTTGAAAAAGCGAAAATTTTCAACCAGTATTTTTCTTTCAAAAAATGCAAATTAAGGAACATAACCCGACAACCTAACATTGCCTGGTTCATTGTTGTGAAATAGAAAAAAAAACATTGGATATTAAAACTTGCCCAACTTAAGAGTAGAGCCAACTTATCATAACATAACCAAGCCTAACCCATTTGTTTGCTTCGTGGAGGTAAACTGTGTAAGACGTGTCTTGTGGATACCTTAAGCTTCAATAATATATTTCATCAGTCATATACCTACATACCTGAAGTTGAAATATATTCAAACTCGCATGGAAAATCAATCTTGCTTAAATGCATCACTTCTTGTCAATGACAGTATATTCACTTTTCCAGCACCACAGCACAGATGACTGCTATGTGAAGTTTGCATTCTCAGTGAATACTGTTTTTATGCGATCCAGCATCAGGAGGCATACTTAGGCTGTGTGGGATGAAACACCTGTAATGTATGCTTCTTGAATGGAAAAACAAGACTTTATTTCTTTGTCTCAGTAATTTGTATTCACCGCATGGTTACCAGATATTATGCACTCCGTAATTGCATGAACTCAAGGATTATACACTGCGAATCCAAGAACGAGAAGTGAAAATCCCACACTGTCGACAGGCATAGCTGCCGTGCGCGCTCTCTGTGTAGTCACCACTGCCGTACAGGAGATGGTGTTAGTCATCGACAGGCATAGGTGCCGTGTTGGCTCGCCAGGAAATAATGCTACAGCACACTGTGCGGCTGCCGGTGAGTGTTATCATGCTGATTGGGAGCCGTCAGTGTTCATGTCACAGATACAAATGCGTTGAGGCGGCCGCCTCCTCTAGTAGTCCGACAGCCCCTCTACCAGTAATCCGACCATCGACGTCCAAGATAGAGTGGCACACACACATACAGACACCAGCCAGGTTCAATGAACTCGGTCAACTGTGAAACGCCGGTGCCTGCCAAAGACAGAGGTGACGGGGGAACCGTGTGTCTCAGTCGTCAGCCGCGTCCCCGAGCGGCGCCGATACACACACGCGACGGGCAGTGATTATCTGACGACGATATGCTGATCGGCCGATACAGACTACAGAGGCCGGCTAGATGGGCGGTTGCCGATCTGCTGTGCGGCACAAAGGGCGCCAGACACGCCCGCGCGTAACAGACACCGTCCCGTGAAGGCCACGCGATGCGGAACAGGTGCATTGCGGCGACCTGGTCGGTACGTCGGTCCACGAACATTGTCTGACACAGTCACACTGCCTCCCCACCCACCGCGTCGCCCGTCCGTGTCAACAGCCGTACCCAGACCCAGCTCCGACACCTTCCGCCATCGCCAGTCCATCCGCCACATCGCTCGTCCGTGTCAACAGCAATGTCCAGCCACAGCCCCGACAGTGTGCTGCCACTGACCGGGACCGGCATAGCTGACATTGACGGGATGGCCAGGGCATCAACCACCAGCCAGCAGTGTGCTGCCACTGACCGGGACCGGCATAGCTGACATTGACGGGATGGCCAGGGCATCAACCACCAGCCAGCAGTGTGCTGCCACTGACCGGAACTGGCATAGCTGACATTGACGGGATGGCCAGGGCATCAACCACCAGCCAGCAGTGTGCTGCCACTGACCGGGACCGGCATAGCTGACATTGACGGGATGGCCAGGGCATCAACCACCAGCCAGCAGTGTGCTGCCACTGACCGGGACTGGCATAGCTGACATTGACGGCATGGCCAGGGCATCAACCACCAGCCAGCAGTGTGCTGCCACTGACCGGGACTGGCATAGCTGACATTGACGGGATGGCCAGGGCATCAACCACCAGCCAGCAGTGTGCTGCCACTGACCGGGACTGGCATAGCTGACATTGACGGGATGGCCAGGGCATCAACCACCAGCCAGCAGTGTGCTGCCACTGACCGGGACTGGCATAGCTGACATTGACGGGATGGCCAGGGCATCAACCACCAGCCAGCAGTGTGCTGCCACTGACCGGGACTGGCATAGCTGACATTGACGGGATGGCCAGGGCATCAACCACCAGCCAGCAGTGTGCTGCCACTGACCGGGACCGGTGTAGCTGACGTTGACGGGATGGCCAGGGCATCAACCACCAGCCAGCAGTGTGCTGCGACTGACCGGGACTGGCATAGCTGACATTGACGGGATGGCCAGGGCATCAACCACCAGCCAGCAGTGTGCTGCCACTGACCGGGACCGGTGTAGCTGACATTGACGGGATGGCCAGGGCATCAACCACCAGCCAGCAGTGTGCTGCCACTGACCGGGACCGGTGTAGCTGACATTGACGGGATGGCCAGGGCATCAACCACCAGCCAGCAGTGTGCTGCCACTGACCGGGACTGGCATAGCTGACATTGACGGGATGGCCAGGGCATCAACCACCAGCCAGCAGTGTGCTGCAACCGGACCGTGTAGCTGCAGTGACCGGAACTGGCATAGCTGACATTGACGGGATGGCCAGGGCATCAACCACCAGCCAGCAGTGTGCTGCCACTGACCGGGACCGGTATAGCTGACATTGACGGGATGGCCAGGGCATCAACCACCAGCCAGCAGTGTGCTGCCACTGACCGGGACCGGTGTAGCTGACATTGACGGGATGGCCAGGGCATCAACCACCAGCCAGCAGTGTGCTGCCACTGACCGGGACTGGCATAGCTGACATTGACGACATGGCCAGGGCATCAACCACCAGCCAGCAGTGTGCTGCCACTGACCGGGACTGGCATAGCTGACATTGACGGGATGGCCAGGGCATCAACCACCAGCCAGCAGTGTGCTGCCACTGACCGGGACTGGCATAGCTGACATTGACGGCATGGCCAGGGCATCAACCACCAGCCAGCAGTGTGCTGCCACTGACCGGGACCGGTGTAGCTGACATTGACGACATGGCCAGGGCATCAACCACCAGCCAGCAGTGTGCTGCCACTGACCGGGACCGGTGTAGCTGACATTAGCCCTTTTCACGACGGCCAATAAGCACCGGGATGCAATGTCGATGACTTCGTCTAGTATGAAGGGCATATCGTTGAAATATATGTACTTTATCTGTATATATGGAATGTTCAAGAAGTTTTAACTATGAAGTAATAAATTCAATATTAAACTCAACCGACATACTCAAAATGTGGCACTGTTTGAAAAAGGCGCTCAATTCACGGAAGCAACTAGCCAATCTGGCCGCATTTGGCACCATGGCCGGGAGGTAGGAGTTGTCGGATGAAAAATACATTTGCCGTTGGATTACCAGCAAATATACAATATTAGGCAGAAAGTGGTAGTATATATCTTGCGGATGAATATTTTTCCTTTTACGTTTTATTTTATGGCTGTGAAGTACCTGTATTATGAATAAACATTGAAATACATCATTTCCAGATACTACGATTCCTTCTTGACGCTCCCGAAAATATTAAATTATCTCCACTTTACAAGCGGGTTGTTTACAGTTGTAATGACATCCGCTGTACCGCACCACGTGGCTCCGTTTTTAGATGTTGCTGTACTCCTACCTGAATAACCCCTACTGTGGGGGGGAGGGCAATTGATCCTTGTCTTTGGGGACGAGTGGCCTAGGGGTAAGATGCTCGTCTCACAATCGAAAGGTTGTAGGTTCGAGTCTCACCTGTCGCTACTCTTCGCCCGCGACCAATCGGCGTGAGAGATTGGCGACGCTACATGACTCAACGGTCGACGTGTCGTAAAACCAATAACCAACCAGATCCTTGTCTTTGAATATCATACACGCACGAAAGAACAATGCATGAATTGTTTACAGCACCAAAAAATTCATCCAAAATATGCGCATCTGAGACAAACTTGTTTATTGGCTCGCCTGACATATTTCAGCCGTAAATGATGCAATCAGAGCACAAATAATGACGTCATATTATGAAACGTGGATTATGATTCGTCCCAGCTATCATAAAGGGCCAATCACTTACTGCAGTTGAAGTTGGCTGGCGATATTGATCAGAGCGGTCAAGTGCTCGGAAAATTTGGCATTTGAAGACCGCTGAATTCGACAAACAGCTGTTGTCATCGAGTTTACTTCCGAAGTCAGGCTCGCTTGGTCTGACTTCCAGATTTCCGACTAGATGACGTCCCAGGCGCGGATGTGGGTGTACATTTTCAGGGTTTGTGCATAAACAAGCTGTTACTAGTCCAAAAACTTGTATTAAGTAACTGAACCTAGTCTGTTTGTTTATTGATATCATAATTTGGTCCAATCTACAGACTAAAAGCTTTCTGATGAACGTAATTATTATGCCCTGACCTCGCCATTGGGATGTCATGACGATTACTTCCCGCTAGTGCACGCGTGAAACCGCCTATGACGGCATGGCCGCTATCTAGGCTGGCAACAGGCTAAGAGGAAAACCGTAGACAGGCGCGTAAGAACCAAAGGAAAGAAGGCGCGATCCAACATCGCTCATAGGGTTGCTATTTTGCTTAAGGGCGTGTCAACTAATTGAAAAATTAGCGTCCATCACACCGCAGATGGCTAAGCCGTCTATTATATTCTTCTATTCGACTTTAGTAGAATAGAAGTTATGGTGCCAAATGTTTTTATATAGTGCCAGTACAGAAGACTGTTCTTGAAAACACAGTATTTCAGTGAAACATTCTGATAAATCACAAGGAGAATGGCTAGCTCCCAAATTAGATGAGGCACAACAGCATCCGGCAACTTATAATCCCAACATCCGGAAAAAAAACTGGCTGGATCCCAAACAAATAACGCGGGGACACAAAATTGGTGCCGGGGCGCAAAAACAAAAAACCCGCCGAGGGACCGGTTAGTCAGCTTTTGGGGTTTAGGCGCGCATTGAATGACCAAAAAAACTAGAGGGGCTCCAAAAAGGCGACCCGGGCACCGAAAGGTCCTGAAGAGGTCCAGTTAGATCGCGTTTGGATCTGAAAAAGCCGAGGCCCCAAACGATGAGCAGTGATCCAAAAAAATTAACGTCCAGGCCTGGAAAAGCGCTCTGGAGTCGCAGAATTGCACCCCAGGGATTGTTCAAGACCCCCCCCCCCCAAAAAAACGCACTGGTGCTCCAAAAAAGCAGCTGTCACAAATATGACACCGGGACTTGAAAACAAGTTCCAGAAAATTGCGTCGAGGCAAGAAAACTCATGTCGGATCCCCGGAACCCCGTACCTGGGCCGGAAATGTCGCGCCAGAACCCCCAGAAGCGAACCGGAGCCCCCCCAAAAAATCGCACCGCAGCTCCAAAAAAAATTGCATCGGAGATCCGAATAAACACAACGGGGCCCTACAAGGACACCGTGAGGCCGAAAACACACTGGGTCCTCAAAAACACACCGAGTCTCCCAACAACATATGCCAGGGCCTTAAATGCACCGAGGCCATAAAACACAACGGGAGCCCTCAAAAACACACGAGAGGCCATCAAGGCGCATCTGGGAATCAGGCGGCATGAGGGACTCAAGAACAGGCACGGGACCGCAAAAAGCGTCATGGTCCTAAAAACAAAAAGCGCGCCGGGCACTAAATAAACACAACGGGACCTTCGAAAACGCGCCTGTCCCTAAAAATACATTGAGTCCACAAGAACCAGCAACGCCCTAGGAAGCGCCGTAGACTTAAAAACATACCTGAGCCGTAACAATAGCACGTTGGGGCTCTGCAGCACACCAGAAGACGAAGAAAACGCAACGAACAAACAAAAAGCACAGCCAGCGCTTCGGTTCGGTAGCCAATCTGGGAGCATAATTAGAAGATCAGGTACATGAAATATCTGTGGAGCATCAGGAATTCTTTTCCACCAGAAAATGTGAGAGGAGAAATAATCTTCGAGTTGAATGCATCGAACTTTCCCAGCGAACCCTCATACGAAGTATTTCATGACGTCAAAAATGGCGCAGGACTATCATAGAGCGGCAATTAGCAAAGTGAAGAGGAGAAACTGCAGCATAGCAGAAACTAACATAGCAGAAACTGCAGAATCGCGTGAAGTGTAGCAAATCCGCCGAATGAGCAAGGCGGGTATACATTTGCACGAACGTTGGCGTGGTGATGACCGAGCGCTACAGACTGAAAGGCGAACATTTTACAATTTGAAGTTATTTTTCATGGTGCAATGTCAGCAGTATAAGCTAACTTTTCAAGGAACGTCGTTAAAAAAACTTTAAATAAGGGGCCGGGTTGAATTCCGGTGACGTAAGAACGATGGTGGTAGGTTGGCCGCTTCACGAGAAAATTAAGCTGCCACTAAGTATTTTAATAAAATGGAAATGGGCCCATTCGAAGCAATGGTGGGCGAAATCCTGGGATTCTTTTAATGGGGGTAGGTGGGCCACCTCCAAATCCGTTTTCCTACACCCCATGACGCAAATGATAGGTACGCTACTGACAAGCCCACGCCAGGGCACCTTCCGCCGACAGAGTAACTCCAACTCCCTGGCATCTCTCCGGTGTTCCAGTCCAGCGTTAAAATCTTGATTTTTCGTTAGGTGTGAGATGTCGAAACGAGCAAAATGGGATGTCGAAATTGTCCACGGAATTAGTGCCATTTAAAATGCTTTTGATGTCATTCCGACTCAAATTTGATTCCATGGCGTACTTATGACTGTACCTTTATCATTTGTTCTGCGATTCATAATTTAGGAAGAGCTATACTCGGGATAGGGAGAAAAATACATACGCTAGAAACTGGAATTGTATATCTTATCGCATCATAGGCAATCCCTTTACCTGAAATTGCGTTGCGAAATGTTCGTGTATCACCATTCCTTATCGAGAGCATGAGCATGCTACTTATGAACGAGATATTTTTAGAAAGGAGATATGAAGACTTCATAAGAACGCATCATGAAGCAGGATGTCGATACTTCTTGAAGAAGGATGTCGATTGAGTTTTCAGAAAGCGGTATATTCCACCATAATTCACGAATAATTTATCACTGTTCCAGTCACACTTGTAAACGACACTGAGAGGAGCATCATTACAAAGGTACGAGATGACGACTTTCTGCTGGGGGCCGCCCGGACGCATCTGACAAAATGACGGCGGCTGGTAGAGGCCTGCCACAGTCGGCCGGCCCAATGTCAACTCCATACTAAACCTGACCTTGAGTCAGCAGTCGGCTGACGAGCATGATCAAGTGTCTGGCCGGCGGACCAGCTCGACTGCCGACTGCCGACTGCCGACCGCGACGAACGGACGGACGGACGGACGGACGGACGAACGGACGAACGGACGGACGGACGGACGAACGGACGAACGGACGAACGGACGAACGGACGAACGGACGAACGGACGAACAGACGAACGGACGGACGGACAGCCGGACGGACGGCTCAGCGGACACCACCCCTGACAAACGACACGCCAGCGTGTATATCACCATCACCGGGGTAGGCGCGCGGCATCGACAAACATTTACCTAGTTAGCTGGAATCTCCCCTCCTTACCATCAACAGGTTGCCCATAAGGTCAACCCCGCCCAGCTCAACTCCATGGCGACTATTACGTTCGCCAATCACCTTCAACGATACATTTCGGCTGGGATGGAACAATGCCTATGACCAGCTGACGTCTCACTCGCAGAGGAGCTCGCACCAACAGTGCCGCCAATCCGGTGTTTTTCGTCAGCGATCCGCCATCACAGCTCCAAACCCGCGGCGGCATGCGTGTAGGTCAAGGCAAGTTCTCACTGGCCAGGATGAGCATGGCGAACTGCCATCACAGCCCCCAGCTCGTGGAGGCATACGTTTAGGACATTCGGCCAAGCCGATATGTGCTATCTAATTCATGCGAACTGAATACCATAAGATAACAAAGTACCGGCAGATATTGCGACCAGGGTGACGGGCCCAACTAGCAGTACAAATACAACCTAAGAATAGCCTTCAGACCCTTGCTATGACACACTGCCAGTCTTCCGTCTGATTCTTCTGATGAAATATCTGATGATAACGCACCGCTATTCCTGCGATCTAGTTCCGCTATGACACATTGATTTCCTCAGAACCTTCCGAGTATCGCAACCACAAAGAGCAACAACGCAAAACTGTCCGGCGTGGCAGGAGGCCAAGGAGAAGGTGCAGCGCCGCCTCGCTCTGCAGCGCGGTCCTCCACCCCCGCCCACTCCACCCGTATGGAACCGGCCCCAGCTGGCCCCCCTGTGGCCGACCCCAGCGGAGGCGGCCACCCTCATCACGTCCCCATCGCCAGGACCATCGGAGACCAGGCCTTCCACCGCCTGCACAACTCCCCGTCCATCGTCCGGACGACCGGCCTATGTCGCGAGCCCCAGCTCCGCCCGGCAACCCCTCCGTCATCAGGTCACCCAGCCCACCGAGGCCCAGGCTCCACCGACGCCGGCCCCTCGCCCCGACCTCGTCGAAGGTCCCACTGCCACCCGGCAAGCCCACGGCCACCAGGCAGGCGCGCCCACTGACGCACCGACCTCCCCAGCACAGCCCCCCAGGGTCATCTCCCATCCCCACGTCCCCCCTCTCTGGGCACCCAGGGAGATTCGCTCTCCCGGTCCCCGAGCCCGGACCGCACTGGGGATCCAGAGCCCCTCTCCACATCACCAGGGTCGTCCGCCTCCTACGAGACGGATGACCCCATCACGCCCTCACCGCCACACACACGCCTGCGAGGGCGTGATCATCACCACACAACACAACACTAATGCAGACACCCACCACTGAATTCTTGCTCCAATGGAATACGAGGTCCCTCATATCCCATTGGGCAGAATTAAAGGAATATATCATCAGAAATAAACCATTGATTGCCGCCGTTCAGGAGACTAGATGGCGCGACAATGACCCCTATAATTTTAACATCTTTGGTTATTCCCTCTATACCGAAAATATAAATTCTACATCCCGCGGCGGCGGGGTTGCCTTATATATCTCCGATACCCTCCTTCATCGTCAGATCAACATTGTTAATAACCTAAATTTTATTGCTGTTTCTGTCCAAATTGCACAACTAGAGCTTACTATACTCTCTCTCTATCTCCCACCTTCTCCTACACTATCCTTATCTTCTGTGACCGACCTATTCGGTCTCCTCCCTCACCCCTGTCTGGTGCTGGGAGATTTTAATGCCCACCACCAGGCATGGGGCTGTCACACCACATCACCTCGCGGACACCACATCGAAACACTCCTCAACACCCACAACATGGTCTTTTTAAATGAGCAAACACCCACACACAACACCGACGTTGCCCCGTTCCGTCCATCTGCCATCGACCTAGCTTTGGCCTCGGCCTCCATCTCACCCCTCTTTTCTTGGCATGTACAACCCGACCCCCTCTTTAGCGATCACTTCCCTATTCATATTATGCTTGAACGCTCAGCCCAGGCTAGAGATTATTCATTTATCCCTCGCTGGAATGTTCGCAAGGCGAAATGGCCATCTTTCTCCCAGGAAATTGACACCGTCTTCCCTCCTCATTCACACCCCCCAATATCAGCTTTTCTGGACACCATATTACTCGCGGCAGAAAATCATGTCCCCACACTCGTCGCTCCCCCGGCCGTCATCACGTGCCGTGGTGGAACGACGAGTGTCAACGCGCCGTCGCTCTGCGGCGGCGGGCTGAGCGAAAATTTCGCAAAAATCTCACCACCCAAAACATGTTAGAAGCCCGCGAGGCTAAAAAAACGTTGTCAGCAGATTATCCTTAGCGCCAAAAAACGCAGCTGGCAACTCTATTCAAACTCATTGAACCGTTATACCCCCATCGGCCAAATTTGGACCAAAATTCGCTCTTTCTCAAATGGCAGATCCCCACACCGCGGATTCCCACAACTGACAATTAATCAACGCAGCATCACAGAACCCTCAGACGTCGCGGAACACTTTGCCACCTATTATGCAGACATCTCCTCAAATACGCAATACTCGCAACAAACCACCGACTTCCTACAAACCACTCTCGCCACCTGCAACTTTACCTCGGACAACACGGAACCATATAATGCCCCCTTTACTCTCTATGAACTAAATTTATCCCTATCCAAAGTAACAAACACCGCGGCTGGCCCTGACCAATTGGCATACCCCTTCTTCCAAAATGTATCCGACTCCGGAAAAGACAACCTCCTTTCGGCACTAAACCAACTATGGACTGACGGCACCTTCCCCCTCTCCTGGTCTACTAGCACTATCATTCCTATCGCTAAACCTCGCGACCTTCCCTCTAGCTATCGACCTATCTCCCTCACTAGTTGTGCCTCTAAACTTTTTGAGCGCATGGTCAATGGACGAATCAGAGTTCACCTCGAAAACAACGAAATTATCTCCCCCTTTCAAAGCGGCTTTCGACCCAGACACAGCACCCCTGACAACCTCATTCAATTAGTTGACTCGATACAGCGCGGTTTCATGAAAAAACATGAAACCGTGGCACTCTTTCTCGACTTAAAATCCGTATTCAATAAAGTACACAGTTCGGCCCTCCGAATCAAATTACATCGTATTGGCATCAGAGACAGAATGGCAAAATGTATCCCAACTTTCTCGCTAATAGAACATTCACCGTCCGCTGCGGCAATATCCATTCTCGGTCCCAAAAATTAGATAAAGGCGTACCACAAGGTAGCGTGTTATCCCCCACCCTCTTTCTTATCATGATCAACGATGCGCTCGTTGACCTCCATCATATAGCCCCCTGTCTAAAACACTCCATTTTCGCCGATGATTTGGCCATATGGTGCACGCACACATCGGCAGACAATGCAAATTATTTAATGCAGCGCGCCATGGATCAAATTGATTCCTGGTGCTCCCTTTGGGGACTGCAACTCTCCCCCACCAAATCCGTCACAATGCTTTTCTCCCGGCTCACCTCGTACATCCCACCTCTTACACCACTCCGTTACCGCCACCAAATTATCCCTCACCAAACCACCTTCACCTATGTTGGCATCGTTCTAGACAAAAGTCTTTGTTTCGGCCCCCATATTGCTTATCTAAAACAACGTTGCGCAAAACGTCACAATCTCCTGCGCTGCATCGCCGGTCGCGACTGGGGTGCAGACAGGGCTACACTCAACACAATGTATATTGCTCTGATTCGCTCAATCCTGGAATACAATGCGTTTATCTTCGATAATATATCTCCTTCACACATCACAACACTTGAACGCATACAGAATAACGCACTTCGCCTCATCACCGGAGCACACCGCACCACGCCCATCACTAGTCTCCGGGCTGAGGCCCACCTACCCAGCTTACAACACCGCAGAACACTCCAACTAGTCAGATACCACTTTCGGACCACAACACAGCACAACCACCCTGCCACTCTCGCACTCTCTAATCCTCCCGTTCGACGCTCATATAATAGGAACAAATACAATATTGCCATACATTTGGACCATGTCCTCACATTCGCACTCAAATTCCCCAATGTAATCCCCGACAAATTGCCCCCCTTCTCCCGTTTTGGCACATGCATCACCCCAATCTAGAATATCTCTTCCACCAAAACAAAAAATTACTTTCCCCCCTCGAAACCCAACAGACATTTTTCGAATATCAAGCAGCCCACCCCCATCTCGCATACTTCTACACGGACGGCTCCCGTACCTCAGACGGTACGGGAGCTGCCTGGTGTGGTGGTCCCAACTTTGGCCAAATAAAATTAACACCACACCACTCAGTTTACACTTCCGAGTTAGTCGCTATCTACGCCTGTCTCAGCCACATTGTTCAACACCACATCAACACACCAACAATCATCTGCACTGACTCACGTTCATCCATCGATGCTCTCGCAGCCATACACAACACTACACACCCCACACTCCACGCTATCCGTCAACTCTATTACACACATCATGCTCACCTTCAACTCACACTGCTCTGGGTCCCTGGCCACATGGGGATTCCGGGCAATGAGCGGGCGGATGAGCTCGCTCGTCGAGCCATCGACCTCCCACCCACCCCCAACCTCCCAGTTTCTCCATGCGACCTTATGTCCCTCGCCAACCAACTATTTAACACATATATCCAGGCATGCTGGAATCACAACACCACACATATACACCACATTAAACCTCTTCTCGCCAAATGGTCCTCTTCCCGACAGCATACACGCTTACATGAGATCCTCCTTGCTCGACTCCGACTCGGGCACACCAAACTCACACATGATTTCCTCTTCAGCCAACGTCGCCGCGCTCCGACTTGCCAAACATGTGATGTGCATAACTCTGTCGAACATTTCTTACTTATCTGCCCTGCCTACCAATTACTACGTCGCCCTGTACTTTCATACATTGCCCAACATCGGATTCCACTCTCACTGCCAAGCCTCCTCGGTGACAAACACCCGGAGCTCCTTGAGCTACTATTCACATTCTTGCACAGTACCAAACTTGAGGAAGTAATTTGAAGTTAAACACCATCAACTCCGTCGTCGCAAACACATACATATAGGTTATATCGCACTCGGTAGGCAGAGACCGATCCAATTTGGCTATAACGGACGGTTCTCCATATAATTGGTGCTTGGTTTTTTACCTACGGGTTTTCCAAGCTACTTGGTTTTTTCACCTTCTCAGGTTTTTCCAAGCTTAAACTCAAACATTCACCTACACATACAAGGTCGGGCCTCACGCCCACGACTCGCCCTGGGCGTCGGGCCTCCGCTTCGCCTTCCAGGTCGCGGGTGGGCAGTGGAGCCTCTCTGGAGGTTACGATGCTGCCCACCCTCCAAGTGTTCTCCTAAGTGTCGTGTATGTATGTATGTATGGTATGTGTATGTTTCACCTGTGTATGTACGTATCGGCTCTTACGCCACGTCTCTTGCTTGCTGGCGACTCATCTTTCCTGTCTTTCTTATTTGATATAACCGGATGCCATATAAGCTGGATTAACGTAACTCTTTCTTTAACGTAGCATATCTCTAGCGGATGGCACTTTGCCTCTGCTAAAGATGGGAAAAAAAAAACAAAAAAAAAACACATCTACTCGTCGAAGGCCCGACTGCTTATCGGACCGATTACCGCTGAAGCGATTGATTTGTGTCCAATCCAGTTGGTGAGGCGTGAACCTGCCGATATGTGGTCTGGGCGACGCGAGCGCTCGAGCTGACCACCCGACATGGCATTGATGCTGCCAGAGGACAGTCGGGTTTACGGAGGACGCTATCGCCGAACAGGCCCAGTCACGCTGTTCTGAAAACACAGTTGCGGCCACTTCCCCAAGATGTGATGAAACACGGTCCCATGGATATCCATCCAAATCGGTCTCCAGTAGCTAGGTGATAACCTGGCCTCCGACAGAATTAGCGCACTATACAGCAGACGTGCTGAAATAGGATTCGTCTTCAGCCGCACGAATACAAATATAAATATATTTATATATTTATATATGTCTCGTTTTTAGCTTTCGCTTGGGAGCATTCAAAAACCTTTGCTCTATGCTCAGAAGAATGAGTAATTGAAATCCTACACGAATTTCATAATAAAACATTAATTGTCAAGGTAAAAATACCGACACACGCACATGCGCACGCGCACGTGCGCCCACCCGTTCAGTGAGTGGGCACTAACTGAACTGCACACCACTGCACCGCACAGCCAGTATACCACTCCGCCAGTCAATACACCATCCCACCACACAGCCAATACACCACCCCACCACACCGCAGAGCCAGCACACCACCCCACTACATAGCCAATATACCACCCACCCAGTGTTAAAATAATGGTTTCTCGTTAGGTGTGAGATGTCGGAACAAGTACAGCAGGATGTCGAAATTGCCGCGGAAATAATGTGAGGTCAAATACTTGTGAAGTCCTTCAAACCCAGTCTTAAGACAATTGAGTACATATGACTGCACCTGTTTCACCTGTTTTGAGAGGTACCTAAATTGGGGATATCAATATCAACGATAACAATACAAATACCAATGCTATATTCCAGTATTGAATAGCATAACACATCATAGGTAATCCCTTTACTTGTAATTGCAATCACGGGGTGTTCAGTATTACGATCCACGATCCGTTATGGTGGGCATAAGCATGATACTTATAAATTGGATATTGAAGACTTCACAAACACGCACCAGAAAACGTTATTTCAATAAATTGTTGGGAAGAATGTCGATTCAATATTCGGTAGGTAGTATATTCCACCCCATTTCACGAATAATTTATAACTACCCCACCACACAGCCTATACACCACCCCACCACACCGCCAGCACCCCACCCCATCACACAGCCAACACCCCACCCCATCACACAGCCAACACACACACAGCCCCGTCAAAAAGGGCCCCTGAGACGACAGAGGGGACTCTACTTGCCGGAGAGGACCTCGGGACGTCAGAGAGCCCTTGGGCCGACGGATGGGCCCAAGCCGTACAAAGGCATCTGACCTGAGAGGGAGCCTAGGCAGTTGAAAGAGGGCGTCCAGCCTGACAGATGAGGCCCTGGATCGCTTAGGATGGCTCCTTCGCCGACGGGGAGGACCGCTGGCCGCGGGAGGATCCCGGGATGTCGGAGAGGGCCCAGCGCCGGAATGAAGGGCCTCTAAGCCGATGGGGTCTCGAAACGCACCGGGGACCCCTTCTGTGATAGAGGAGGCCCAAGTATTTGAACGAGGGTATTCCGGACTAAGAGTGTCCCGAGCCGTGAAGGAGGGTTTCTGAGTCGATGGTGCTACATAAAGGGCCTCCAAGCCCATGAAGCGACCCCGGGTGATAAAAAGCAGTGGCATTTCTAAGTTGTGAAAGGATATCCGCCGCCTGGAGAGTCCGATGGGGATCTCCAGGCGACCGCCCTCAGGGGCAGAAATAAACAGAGAAAAAATTAAAAACGCATCTAATAGCTTGTGTGCAAAGGGGCCTTGAGACCTGAAGACGTCCAGGTGCCTGGACGTCTTCATGGACGTGCCTGGACGTGAACCAGGTGCAGGTGAAGACGTGCCTGGGGGCTGGCAAGGACCGTGAAGACAAAAGAGGGCCGCCGAGAGCTGGGATGTCCATGTAAGCTGGAAAGAGCAGTCTCAACTGGAATAGGCCACTAACAGCTGAATAATAAATAAATATATAAATATAAATAAATAAATAAATAAATAATAAATAAATATACCCCTGGGTTTCGAAAAGGCACCTGGGGGATGAACAGAACCCCATAAGAGCTGAAGAGGACTAATGAGGACCCATTTCAGAGCTGAAATTCCCCCGAGATGAGAGATGGACAGGGCTACTGAGGACTGTGATGGGCCCCTAAAAGCAGGAGGGAGCCCTGAGGGACGACGATAATTTCTGAGTCAGAGAGGGCTGGGGTGAGGTTCTCCTGAGGTAGAGAGCGGCCCCAAATGGATCGACAATTTCCCCTGAGCAAGTAAAAATTATCTGTTGGCTCGTGATTGCTGTGAGGAATACTGAGGGACACCCTCAGAGCTAGAAGGCTTTTGAAACCACAAGAACTGTCGATAACTGGGAAGGCCTCCCAGCAGCTTCAGAGGGCCCATGAGGGCTAGCAGGGCCCCCGAAAAGCTAAGAGGAGTCCCTAAGGCTAGCGACGGTTGTGAGGAATACTGAGGGCCTGCGTCAGAGCAAGAAAGCCCTTGAAACTATAAAGACTGTCAAAGACTGGGAAGGGCGCCTAGCAGCTGCAGAATGCCCCTGACAAGTGAAAATGGTTACGGAGCGCTAAAGAAGAATGGACTGGGATGCACAAGAAGATTTGAAGGGGTCCCTATGAAAAACAGGGGCCCCAATATCCAAAGATAGTCCCTAAAGGCTAGCGATGGTTGCGAGGAAAAAAGGAACTGCGAGCCAGGTGCAGAGTTAGAATGTCGTTGATAGCCCGAAAGGCTGCCGATGACTGGGAAGGGCCTCTGAGAGCTAGAGCGGACCAGACGTGATGCTCCTGTGGCTCCTGGGGGATGAACAGTGCCACCAAACAGCTAATAAGAACTCCGAGAGCACACGATGTTTGCTATAAATTGTGAGGCCTGTATCGAAGCTGCGGGCTTCCCCTGAAAGCTAAACATGTTTGTCGAGGACTGGGAATGACTCACGCAAGTTGGGGAAGGCTCCTGAGAGATGAATATGTCGAGAGCCAGTGGGGACTGGGTTGGGATGTTCCTGAGCTTTGGGATGGGCACCTGAGGGATCAGAGCCCCCTGAGAGCTAAAGAGTCTTTGAGGACTGGCGATGGGAGCAAGAAATACTGAGGATCAGCCTCAGAGATAGAATATCCTTTACATACATACATACATACATACATACATACATACAACATACATACATACATACATGCATGCATGCATGCATGCATACATACATCATACATACATACATACATACATACATACATACATACATACATACATACATACATACATACATACATACATACATACATACATACATACATACATACATACATACATACATACATACATACATACATATATATATATATATATATATATATATATATATATATATATATATATATATAAGGTGTAGAAGCTGTATATAAGCAATATATAAGCTGTAGAAAAAACAGTTACAGAATATAAAACCTAATAAAGCTTTTGGGCCATATGACATATATGTTGGGATATTAGTAGAGTGCACTTAAACATTGGCAGTTCCCCAGATACCATTTTCATGTGTTCTATGGAGTATTCTGAAGTACCAGAGGATTAGCAAAAAGCAAATATAGTGCCTATTTTCAAAAATCAAAGTATCAAGTGTGTAGGAAGGTACAGGCCAGTCAGTTTGACATCAGTAGTTTGCAAGGTACTAGAGAAACTCGTCAAACAGAAATTTCAGACTCATCTAGATAGGCACTTTCTAAGGGATACCCAACATTTATTTTGATATTGAAGATCTTATTTAACTAACCTATTGGAGTTTATGGAGTATGTAACTAAATATGTAGACAATCAAATCAGGATGGCTGTTGTGTACTTGGACTTCAGCAAAGCCTTTGATAAAGTTACAAATGGGCATCTAATTCAGCAACTAGAGCAGTATGGGAATCATAGAGAGGTTCTAGGTTGCATTGAAGCATGGTTAAGGGGATGGAAACAAAGGATAGTGTTAATGGATGTAAATATAAATGGAAGGATGTTCTGAGTGGAGTGCCACAGGGCTCTGTTCTAGAGCCGCTTCTCTTTATCATCTTTGTGAATAACATTGAGGTAGGACTGAGGAATAGGGTGTTCAAATTTGCTGGTAACATCAAATTGATAGGAGCGGCTAACAGTAGTAATCAATCTAGCAATATTTAACTAGACTTTGATGACCTAAAAAGGTGGGCTGATCAATGGCAGATGTCTTTCAACTATGAAAAATGTAAGGTTACGCATCTGGATCAGGAGGCAAAACTTTCAGATATTCAATGAGAGGTTGGAAACTGGAAGTTATTGAAGAGGAAAGAGATTTAGGTGTTAGTTTCAAATGATCTTAAAGCAGAACACAATTTATATTAGCTAGGAACAGGGCAATCAAAATTATGGGAATAATGATTAGTTGTGAGAGGTATAAGAGCAAGGAAGTGATGAAAATACTGTACTTTGCCTTGTGTGACCCCACTTAGAATATTTTGTACAGGCATGGAGCCCCTACTTAGAAAAGGATATGAATAAGTAGTACTAATAAGTAGTACTACTACTTACTAATAAGTAGTAAGTAGTATCTATATATGGTTGTGGCTTTCAGATAGACAGCAGAGAGTGCTGCTAAATGGTACAAAATCATCATGGCAAAATGTTCTTAGTGGAGTCCCCCAAGGGTCAGTACTGGGACCACTATTGTTCATTATGTTTGTAAATAACATTGAAAGTGGCCTAAGCAGTAAGGTTTTGAAATTTGCAGATTATTTGAAGGTCTTTAGGGCAATAACAGGGCACAATGAGCAGGTCTTGCTGCAGAAAGACTTAGACGAGCTTGTGAAGGGGTCCGAAAAATGGCAGATGAAATTTAATTTTGATAAGTGCAAAATCATGCATGTAGGTAGGCAGCATATCAAGGCTCCATACTTGATGGGTGGCCAAGTACTATCTGTGACTCAGCAGGAGAAGGACTTAGGTGTTATTTTTAACACAAAATTGTGGGCATCAGAACAGACCAAAGAAGCCAGGAAGAAGGCACTAAGAATGCTTGGGGCAATAAATAGGAATGTATCATACAAAAGTGAGGAAGTCATCAGGAAGCTTTATTGTGCATACGTCAGGCCACATCTGGAATATTGTGTCCAAGCTTGGTCCCCTAGTTATGAAAAAGATTGTTGGCTTTTAGAGAGAGTACAAAAGAGGGCAACAAAAATGGTGAATGGTATGGGCAACCTAGCATATGAGGAAAGATTGAAGAAATTGAATATGTTTTCACTTAGATATAGAAGGCTGAGAGGAGATCTCATCGAGGTCTTTAAATTTGTTCATGGTCAGGAACAGGGTTATCTCAGGGAACTGTTTGAATTTAACAGAAATGATGCAATCAGAGGCAGGGTTAAAATAATGGTTTTTCGTTAGGTGTGAGATGTCGAAACGAGCACAGTAGGATGTCAAAATTTGGCATGGAACAAGGGTAATTTCAAATGTTTTTGATGTCTTTAAGACTCAAATTTGAGCCAATGGCATGCTTATGACTGTACATTTATCATTTGTTTTGAGATTCATAAGTTAGGAAGAACTGTATTCTAGATAGTGATAAAAATACCTAGGCTATAAACAGGAATTGTATACCATATCACATTATAGTTAATCACCTTATCTAAAATTGCATTGGGAAATGTTCTTGTATCACCATCCCTTATCGAGACCATGAGCATGATACTTATGAACAATATACTGTTAGAAAGGAGATACAAAGACTTCATAAGCACGCATCTTGAAGCAGGATGTCGATACTTCTTGGAGAAGGATGTTGATTGAGTGTTCAGAAAGTGGTATATTCCACCCTATCTCACTAATAATTTATCATTGATCAGAGGTCACCAATTCAAAATTAAAGTTAATCACAGCAGGACAAGGTTAAGACAGTCCTTCTTCACCAACAGGGTAGTAGAACACTGGAACCAGCTGCCAGAAACCATTGTCAGTAGCAACACGCTGAACATCTTTAAGAACAACATAGACAATCATTATAAGAATAGGGGGCTTGTTTTTCTGTATTCCAGGGAGAGTTGATAAACACATTTGATGGACAACTGGTTCAGTGTACAGAGTGCAACCAAGAAGGGCCCTTGTGGCTCATAGTTGCACTGATCTTTTATGTCTTTATGTCTACTAAGATAAGATATAATAGACGTTAGAAAGAGTGCAGCACAAAACCACTAGACTCCTCAGTAGACTAGGTAGCTTAGAATATGGGGAAAGACTTATGACATGGGATATTTACTAACTCAAGTATAGGAGATTAGAGTGATATGATTTATATGTATACAATTATTAAAGGGCTAAAACAGGTCAATTTGAATGATGCCCTTCTATTTAGACTATCACATAGGGTCATCAAACCAGGTTAGTCAAATCAAGGTGTAGGACAATTAAGTGACAGCAGGTCTTCAAAGGATTGTTGATCAGTGGAATAGTCTACCTGCTGCTGCTGTAGGGAGTGCCTTATTGGATGCATTTAAAAATAGGATGGACAATTTTTTTAGGCATCAAAATCTTGTTGTTGACAAATCCTTCACTAATTTAACCATAGCACCAATTTGTCATCTGGCAGTCATTCATCAGCTGCCAAATGCCATAGAGCGGCTGGTGGAACATTGGTATATTTTTTTTTTTTTGTGGGTTGTATGCAGTCTCCACGCAAATCAAAAAGCATATTGCAATTTGCTGAGGTTTATAAGTTGAGGTTTATAAGTTTTAATTCTACTCATTTCAGCAGCATGGATAGTAAAAACTATTTCATCACTAAAACTTATGAGAATTAGATTTGGTGGTCACTTTTCATTTATGCTGATCATTACGCCAGGTCTTCTGCCTCTATCTTGTTCCTGCGACCATGTGACCTGAGAGCAAAAAGCAAAAAAAAAGCTCAAAATAAAACCACATAGAGGGATGGAAGTCCTCGATTATGGTGCCAGATTAGGAAACAGGTCTTCAGTCAAAGGGATTGTTGATCAGTGGAGTAGTCTGCCTGCTGATGTGGGGAGTCCCTCATTGAATCTATTTAAAAAATATGGTAGACAACTTTTTAGGCTCAACAATCTTGTTTTTAGTCCTAATTAGTGGTGGATGAGGTGATATGTATGCTAAGTAGGTATGCACTGTACATGGCCCCTTTAAACAGGCATGGATGGAGTCTGAAAATTATTGGTAGGATACTCAAGTCATATATGCTACATGAGATTGAGTGAATATGGATGGATATGTAAGATAGATACATTGATGAGTGTGGTGGATGTTGGTAGATGTATTCTTTGGAATTAGGATGTTGTGTTGGTTGGGGTGAAGTGTCTTTTTGCAGTATTATTCCAGATCTAGGTAAAATGCGATTTTTTGGATTTTTTTTTAATACGGGGTATTTTAATGTAAAAATCATGATGCGACCACTCATTTTCTCCGCAAATAATTCTTTTTCAGTTGGCAAACAAATACACGACCATAATCTTCACTCTGCAAACATAGCACATCGCGTATAATTATCTGTACCTGGTGTGTCACAGACGTGATAAAGAAGACATTCAACACTTCATGCACTCTATTTAATACTCTTTGTCATCAAAAACCTTATGTTTCTGCCTTAATTCGACATTATCTCCAAGAATGAATACTCGCAACACGTCGCGCCAGCAACCGTTGATAAGGGCTGGAAATTTCTTGCGATGCTGTATTGTTTTATTTTCAATATATTTGATGACGTCATGGGGGAAAAATTTGTTTCGGACGATTCTGGTTTTCCGGTTAGGTTAGGTTAGATTATATTATTATATGATATATTTTATATATTATGCTACGTTATCTTAGTCTAGGTTAGGTTGGGTTAGGTTTTTTTTTCTTCCCCCGACTTAATGCATATGACGTCATCAAATCATTATGACGTCATCAACCGTCGCTGACTTAAAAGTAATCATTTGCGGAGAAAATGAGTGGTTGCATCATGATTTTTACGTTAAAATACCCTGTATTTAAAAAAAATTCCAAAAATCACATTTTACCTGTTTCTGGAAATTTACCCTTTTTGCCAGGGTTGTGTGGTATCTTGATCTTTCCTTTATGGACCTAACTTGGATGGGCCCTTGTGGCTCTTATTCAGTCAGATCACTTTATGACTTTAAGACTTTATTATCATGTTCACCACATTCATTCACATTGCATTAAAAAGGAAATTCCAAGAAATGAAGCATTACCTTAAACTGCAAATGTATGCCATAAACTGCAATAATACTGTCATTTTGCATCTCAACTGAAAAGCATACATTTGCAGAGGAAACGCAACATGGTTGTCACATCATGGTAAGCACATTCATAAACAATGCGCTGGCAAAAAAAAATCCGAAATTACCTACCTACCCTAAACTACAAATTTATCTACCATACCTACCTAGGTACATCGGTGCCAGGTTAGTTAACCTATTGGGCAATCATCGTCGCTCCCAAAAAATGACTTACCATTTAATAATGTTGAACAGGAAGGCACAATCTGGACGGTGACAACTGTCAGCAGGACAACTTGCCAAAAAGTGGACGACACGAACATTCTCAGCCGATTTGGTGTTGCGTATCCTCCTGCCCTTCCCTGTCCAACTCGATCCGTTATCGATATGCCACGCTAAAAAGATAAGACACACCCAGTTCACTTCCAATCACGACACTTCGCATATGCTCAGCGAAATTTGTGGTTAGCGCAACACACCATTCACTTCACCATTTGCTATTTCGCAGCAAGATAACTAGAGACAACAGGCACTCCAAATTCCGCAGATCTAATATATTTCGTTTAAACTAGACAAAACCTAAGCCACGTGACGTCATATACCAGAAGCGCCTTTTTATTCCAGAACACTGCTGAATTATATTCCACATTTGGACTATACTGATACATCTACTACATATGGTGCTTTATTTTCAGCACTATTATGGCGCTTTTCCCACGATTTGCTTCCTCCCGTTTGTAATACATATTCATTGAAGCATCAAGGTATTTTTTCATTGTTTATGTTTGTTCCCGTGCCAGTGGCTTTGAAGCGACAGGCACCATCCCTTGAATTAACGTGGCAAAATCTGGCCGTGGTAGGTATTGATGGAGAACATGCATCTCAAACAATATATGTCAATTAAGGCCGTACGCAATGCCAACTTTGTCATCATGCCACTGATGCCATTAATGTCAACTTTCCGTTTTGGCTTCAATCTGGTGATTAATGCCAACTTAGCATGTGCTTTGGTCTCCTGTCAACTATTATATTGTTCCTGTTATGCTATGTGTAAACATGTACATACATGCTGTGCCACACACCAACTTGTGCACAGTTTGGCAATTGCTTGCTTATGGCATCACAAACGGGTAATAATTACTGGAGAAGCAATGCGGGATATCACTCCTAACCAGGGTTGTCCAGGTCCTTATTTGCGGGGTGAATTGGTGATTTTAAAGTAATATTTGAATTCTTGGAATTTCTTTTTCCAATGCAATGTTGATGAATGTGGTTAGCATTTGACCACTCTCAGCTTTCATGTGTGAGATATGATTTGAATTGGTCCATTTTTGGTTTTGTTATTTCAGTTTTGAGTTTTCATGAGTTATATTTTACACACTTTTTTACTGGATAAAGCTCAAATGAGGTTAGGATAACTTAGGTGTTTCTTTAACTTGCTCAATTTCTAGATGATTTTTCAAAGGTTGGAAGATATTTTTTTGTTAAAGAGGCCAGGCAAGGGTAGGCTATGCTTTGCTAGATGAGGTTTTTACAATTGTACGTGCAGAAGAAGATTTGCATTTTAGCTGAGGTGGCAGTTGGAGGAAATAAAATTGTAAAAGCATGTTTCTGAATGTGATTAAGATGATGTGACTATTAGTTTCCAGTACAAATACATACGTTTCAGTTGGGAAGCAAAGTAATGCCAAATTTGTGGCTTTGAGAGGGGTAGTAGATGATGCAGAATAATATTAAATATACAAACAGCAGAACCAAACCAAACCCAGTCCTTGAATAGTTTTGCTATAATATATGCAACAATACCGCTCGAGTTAGCACTACCAATCATCATCAAACCAAACCTAGCCTAGTCTCTTTTTCAGGAGAAAACATTGTTTTGCATCTTTTTTAGTTTCCAAATTCCAAAAACCTTGGTATTTATATATAAGAAGCCCCAATGAAGACGAATTTGGAGACAAATGTATGGACTGGACTTCTTCAAAATAACCTAGCAACTTCATCCCAATGTACTACAAATACTTTCCATCAAACTGTCTTGAATGAAGAACAAGCTACTTAGAAATAGTCAAAGATTGGAGTTAGTTATTTGGGTTTTAGGGCGCCTCGACTACTGAGGTCATTTTACGCCCATAGTCAAAGATTGGAAGAAGACAGGATAAACATTCAAGCATGAAAACCAAACGAGGTTTAATAATTAATATATAAATACATTTATGTGTATATATATATAATTTCCATTAACTAAATGTCCCTATCACTTTGTGAATGAATGTACAGTATATGATTGGTACAATGGTACAATTAAGGTACCATACCTGTACCATTTCTTTGGGAAATCATATGTAACATCCAACATCCAACATCAGTAGGTTAGGTTAGATCCACTTATAATTTTTTTTTGTAATCTGACATCAGTATTCTTTGTTAGTCATCCAAAACCCCATTTTCCTCACACTTCCCATATTTTTGTTAGGGCTTGGGAATAACATGTACCTGCATTGTCAAAAAGATGTTTTTCTAGTGTTAGAAAACTGTTACTTGAGTGATATTAATATTATTTTATTCATCAAATTACTGTTTGTTAAGATATCCGCACATCAACTCAAACTGCTTATATCTAAAAAAAAGTTTTCACTTCCCGTAAAATAAATATCAAATTCCTTCAAATAACATCAGGAAACCACAGAACAACACATGTTTTAACTAAACATCGGCTTTGGGGTTTCTTATGCATATTTACCCAAACCTAACATAACCTAGCTGACTGATGTTTTCCTTGAAAGAAGCAATATTTGAGTACCATCTTGTGTCCAAACTAAGCTGCAATAATATACATTATTTTTCATTTCATATTACCTCACTCAAAGCTCCTTTATGGTATTATTTTCCTTCCTAAATGAGAAAAAGCATTTCTGACAGAACTGAGGGATCACATCAACTTACTGACATTCATCAGCATGATATTTGTACACTTTTTCTCAAAATCCATTAACACTCATCCATTCATGTAAATTGATCGACTCAATATATATGCTGCAAATTTATCGTTTTTTCTTTGTAACATGGCACCCATCCTGTCAAAAAATGTTTAGTATCGAAGCCAGCAACCAGGGGCAGTAGCATTGTATGCCTTTGAAATGGATGCACTGCTCCCCCCACTAATGTTGGCTGTGGCCTCACTGTGATTTCAACTTTTAACATGGGACCGTATGTGGTCCTTCCCCCAATCCAGAAAGATGAATGCAGCGGTCTGTGTTCACCATGCCCAAAACTCCGACCAGTTCAACAGACATCCGAAGCTCATTGATAGTTTCCGCCATGTGTTAGAGTCCAATTCACCTCGACAAGCCAAATTATTACCCTCCCTGGACACTGGCATCTCCAGATATTGACATTTCGCTGTCATATCTTTAAAAAAATGTGAAGTCGTTCCCGAATAATTCAGACTAAGGGCATTGGAGTTGATAGCATCTCACAGCCAGTTTACAGACACCTACACAGATCGATCAAGACAGAGTCTGGTGTTGGCAGTGCGTTTGTAATGGACACAGTGGTCAGGACGTTTTCGCTTCCGCCACATTCATCGGTCTATACATCTGAGTTGGTTGACTTAGACAAAGCACTGAGTTTTTTTTAGACATGTGATGACAAGCGGCATATGATTTACAACGATTCTCTTAGCAGTCTTATGGCTATAAATGCGTTTTATCGTCGAACCCACTCGCACAAGATATTTACGTAGGCTTACATTGCTGACCTGCGCTGGAAAAAAACGGTTATTCTATGTTGGATTCCGAGCCATGTGGGAATCCGTGGGAACGACGCCGCGGATGCTGCGGCGAAGCGAGGTGCACGGGCCCCGTGCACACGTTCCCTGCCTTTCCCTGCGAGGGACTTTTACTGGGTTGTGAAGGGATTTTTCCTCAGTAAGTGGCAGGCAAGTTGGGACTCCTTAGCAAACAAGAAGTTGAAAACTGTAAAGCCCTGTATTGGTAACTGGGCTTCATCCTCACAGCGAAACAGACGTCACGAGGTTTCTCTGTGTCGCCTGCGCGTGGGACATACCTATGCGCCACACCGATATCTTCTGGGTGGTGGCGAGACGCCGCTGTGCCCGAAATGCACGGCACCAATGCTCGTGCGACACATTTTAGTTTCATGTCCCCGGCTTGCCCACGAACGGAGACGTCACTTTGGATGTTCCTGTCTCGCTTCGGGAAGTATTAGGGGACGAGTCTGACATTATTTACCTGGGACAACTTTTCAAATTCCTCTTGGAAATTAGATTTTCTGTGATTTACACCGGCCATTAAGCCGTGGCTAGTACCAGTACTATTACTAGTACCGTGACAACACTCATGCAGACGTGGTTAGTACCAGTTTTATTATGAACAGATTCGACATCGTCTTATAACTCGTTGTCCGAAGTGGCGTTCACACGCTTTTATGTATAAATGACTGAGTTATGGGCGCTATATGACCTGTACAGTCGATGCGCCCCTAAACCACAATAACTAACTAACAGACCAATGTATCATCATGCATTTCGCGAGGATCTGGACATAGTAGAGGTCTGTCCTTGTCAAAGCAAAGCTTACGGAGTCCTGGCGACGTGTGCTCGCTGAGGATAGTCTCTGGAGAGGCATGGAGACGAGCTTAGAACCTTAGAACTGACATCACTATCACTCACCCTAGTGCGGGTCAAGTCATTTCACTGTTCAGCAACATATTCAATTGATTGGTTTTGATAACCAATCACCTACCCTGATCATATGCACACCCAGGGGTATTGCTTTACATCCTTTTGAAGGGGCAAGTTCCCCCTTAATGTTGGCTTCCCCTTAATTTTAACTTTTAGCACGGGACCTTATGGAGTGTGGCCCCAAATCCATTTTGGTCTGCCCATTGCCTGCATGCATCCCCCCCCAGTAATAAAAAAATCAACACCCGTATGCACACCTCAAGAAGCAGGACGGCACCACGCATTTTGGCCGGTGGGTGCAGGTGGGTGGGGAAAACGTCAATTCTAGCTCAATATTTGTCATGCACCGCCGTAGGGTCAAGGTTCAGATTATTCAATTAAGGGGGACATGCCCCCTGCCCCTGCCCCTGATCCCACGCTGTCCATGCCAGTGAGTCTGGGGGCCTGCGCCCTGTCCTAAGCCGTGAACGCGTTCCGTACTTCCTATGGCTGGTTGGATAGAAAAAGTGATCAACCATAGCACAAGTTGTGGTGGCCGAACCCTAGCCGTACAGAATATCTGCGTGCTTCATTTCCCTTTATGCAAAAGCTCGTCCCATGTAAGCAAAATCATAATCTAGCGCCGCTAATTAGAAGGATTCCCCGTCGATATCAACAAAATGCTCGTCTGCCCCGGGTCTCGAACCCAGCGTCTCCGAGTTATTAAACCGACGCGCTACCAACTGCGCTACCAGCACTGGCGACGCCGCCGCGCTTAAGTTAAATAGTGTCGATGGATGTGACATGGGTATACATAACATCAATTTACACAATAAATAACACGATCACATGAAAGCTTGCCACGATTATCGAAATACCATGAAACAAGCTTTCACATGACATATAAATTATACATATCACCTGCACTTGCTAGTCAGGAGTACAGTCTGAAAAGTACTATTTCTTGCTGTCGTGACAAACGGCTGAACCCAAATCTGCGCCAAGGTGACGTCACCAGCTGCCAATAACATTGACAGGGGCCGATTTCGCAGTACACTGTAAGGTCAACACATCCTCGATTAAATGTCGTACAAGGCCCATGTCGTATTGAATCGAGTGCATGAGGTGTTGAGTTTCTTATTGATCGCGTCTGTGACACACAAGGTACTGATAATTATACGGGATGTGCCATATTTGTAGAGTGAAGATTATGATCGGGTATTTCTTTGCCAACTGAAAAGTAATCATTTCCGGAGAAAATGAGTCATCGCATAGTCATTTTCACGTTAAAATACCCTGTAGGCAGAGTGGGAAACTTACTTTCCGGGTTGGGAGTCGGAGTGCATACCGATTTCTTCCGGAGTACATTTTCATGGACATTATTTTTTATGCATGGAATCTGTTTACCAGTAACCGACCGGAAAAACCTAAATCAGTACCTACATAAGTACATAAGTACATACATACATAAGTAATATTATTCCCATTTTTGGTCAAATCAAATGCCAAAACATACGAACAAAGAAGTAAACATTGGATGGCACTGCCCGGCAGTGACCCGTAATAATCAGCACTGTCGTTTCTTATAACTAACAGGAGAAATGCGTTTTCCTTTCACTGTTTGTCTCAGTACAAGGCCAGCCATATGAAAAACAAACAAAAATACTTCACACTTCACCCTCAGCTCAGAGCGCATACCTACCTACCTACGCAGCCAATTTCCCACGTAATACGAATGCAACTCCGCTACCGCACACGCCACAGTTGGATGTGATCAAAGCAAAGGATCAGTCAAGGTCTTGTGTTTACTGTTAACAAGTGTGGACACTGTTAACCATGTGTTCAAAGCTCTCACCTGGTTCTCTCACCTGGTTGGCTCCCCATATACTCAAACATCACTCACCCAGAGATGAGTACCGTGCCCCATGAGGGGAGCCCGTATCTGCAGGTACGCCAGTCCCCTAGATTAAGGAAAATATTGTTATCAGATAGTCAGGGCAAGACACAGGAACTGGAAAGTGTACCTTAAGCAGAATTTGTATGCTTAGAGTAGCCACTACATTCTGCTAATATTTTGCTGTCAGTCAAGATTTCTGAAAAAGAAAATATAGAGATTAAATACAGAGATTGAATACAGAGATTGAATATAAAGATTTAATACAGAGATTGAATGTAGATATATAGAGATCTCTATATTCTGAATATAGAGAAGTTAAGCTTCTCATCATGTTTGATTAGTATATTATCATGGTTAATCTATTCAATATATTCATGCAACAATGTGCAGAGATTTGAGTGCAATGCAGCTTTAAATGCACCCAGGTCCGTTAAGGTTACAACATCATCAGGCAATGAGTTCCAAGTGGCACAACATCTGAGGCTAAAAAATATCTTCCTACAATCCACTGATGCACGCCTGTGAGCCAATTTCAGTGAGTGTCCACGTGTGTTCACCAATGGTGCCAGCACAAACATGTCAGGGATCTTAATGGCAGAATGACCATGAAAAATCTTCCAACATTTGATAATGTCTGCTCGAATCAATCTACCTTTCACCGAGTACAGACCTAGTTTCCGTAATCTGGCACCATAATCCAGACCTTCCATCCCCTCTATGTTTCGTGTCCACCTTCTCTGTACTGATTCTAGTCGCCTCAAATCACCTACATAACCTGTATTCCACACACACGATGCAAACTCCAAAAGAGGCCTGACATGAGTAATGTATAAGGTTTTCATAAATTCAGGAGAACGACATAAAGTAGAACTTAGTAGGTTGCTGGCCAGACTTCCAGCTTTCTGTACTATACCAGCAATGTGTTGATGGAAACGCAAGTTTTTATCTACTGTGATACCTAGGTCAGTATGCATCTCAACAAAGCTTACCTGAAATCCATCTAGGTAATAATGTGCATAAGGGCCAAGATTTTTCCAGTCATATGACCCACGGTGTGCTTTGAGAACTGCACATTTTTTGGAGTTCATTGCTAGTCCCCATGACTTGGCAGTACTAACCAGTGTATCAATGTCCTTTTGACCCTGTGAAATGCCAGCCAGCAGGTCTGTGACAGATTTGTACTTCAGTTTCATGTATATTTTTAGGTCATCTGCAAAAACCTTGAACTGGGAGTGTATACCATGAGGCACATAATTCACATAAATCAAGAATAACACAGGACCTAGTACAGAGCCCTGAGGTACTCCACTTAGAACATTCTTTGGTTTGCTGGAGGAGCCAGAGACAAGCACTATCATTTCCCTCCCACAGATAAAATTTTTGATCCAGGTGAGGATTATCTCTGAAATTCCCAGAGCTCTCAGTTTTGTTAGTAGCAGCACATGATTAACAACATCAAATGCCTTTGAAAAATCAAAGAAAATTACATCCACCATATAGCCCTCATCTAGCCATGTAGAGACAGTCTCATATGTTAGCAGTAGTTGATCCTCTACAGAACGTCCCCGACGGAAGCCAAATTGTCCTTCGTCCAGCAAATGATGGACCTCCAAATACTCTGTAAGCTTTTCAACAATTACACGTTCCAGAATTTTACATGGTATGGAAGTGAGACTCACCGGGCGATAATTTAGTGGATCATGCCTTGAACCCTTTTTAAAAATGGGAATAACTTGTGAAGTTTTCCAACTATCAGGAGACTTCCATTAGAAAGAGATGAGTTAAAAATTATGAAAAATGGTTTCACAAGCTCCTCACAGCAAGATACAATTAACTGAGGGTGGACCCCATCAGAGCCCATGCTGGAGGATCCATCAATCTGACTAAAAATTCTGAGCACCTCAGCTTCAGTAATTTCGATACTCTGCAGCACTGTTTCAGTAGATTGGTGCGGGGCTGGGTTTTCTAGCCTACCCTTACAGTATACCGAGGAAAATGCCCCTGCAAATATATCAGCCATTTCCTGGCAGTCACTTGTTAGCCGATCAGTTGGTTTCCCTCTCAATGGCCCCAGGGATGTTCTGCCGATTTTTTGGTGTCGAATGTAAGAATGAAATTCCTTGGAAGATGGTTTGCAAATTAATGACAATTCATACTTGACCTGGGAATGAATACTAAAATTTATATACTGTCTGTTTAAATCTTGGAATGATCTCAGTGAAACATCTGCCTGTGAAGACTGTCTCCCAAATTGGTTTCTGTCCTGTTTGTACTTTATCCAAGCATCCTTTCTCCTGCTTAATAGACTTTGAGGAGGTCTGGTTGGCCATGGAGGATGTGCCTTTGGCACAACTCTCGGTATATATAAATTTGTAAGGGCTGCTATTATTTCTAGGAACCTTTTGTACATACCACTAGTGTTTAAATACTGAAACTCAAGGTTCCAGTCATATTCGGACAGACGTTCTTTAATAGCTAAGTAGTTCCCTCTGTGCCAACACCTTTTCAGTGATATGTTGCTAGATATGGCTGGTTTACTTGCTTGGAAATAATAGTCAATTAGAACAGGACAGTGCTGGCATTGGGGAAAGGGGGGCAAGATCTCTACCAGTCCAACCCTGTCTATTTCAGATGTTAAAATTAGGTCCAGCTTGTTTCCAGAATTTACAAAGGTAGGCTGGTTAATCCATTGAGTTAGGCCAAGCATATGAAAACAGTCAACAAAAGATCTATCTGTGTGAGTAATACCCACTGTGTCAGCAACACCATCTGGCCAGTGCACTGATGATAAATTAAAATCTCCTAGAATAATTATCTCTTTATCATCACAAAAATCAGCCAAAAAAGGTTACAAGTGCCTGGTTCTGGCAATCAGAGTTTGAGGGAGGGCGGTAAACACACACTATGTATAGGCAGAAATCCTTCAGAAAAATAGCATGAACATTGGGAGTGGAGACCCTGATTGATTCAAACTTAATTCCATGTTTCACATATAAACAAACACCATGCTTAGGAATGGGACCAGTTGTATCAGTTCTCACTATCTCATAACCTGCTATGTCTACAAATGAGCTAGGAACTGTTGGCAACAACCATGTTTCATTTACTGCTAGTATGTCAATTTTTAAATCTGAGAGAAGGGCAGATGTGTACAGAACTTTGTTTTGAATACAATTTAAGTTCACCAAGGATATGCAAAGTCTGGAAAAGCACAAAACTTGCCTGATAGCATGCAAGGGAGCCCTACATGTTAGTTTAAAGGTTTTTGCCCCTCCGTGTTTCCATGCCTGTGTCTGTAAATCTCTTGACGTTGGGTGTATGTTAGATCCCTATGAATGTAAAGGGACTTTAAATCGTCATATTTTGCCATTTCTCTAGCCTTTTCCAGAAGCAATTTTCGTTTATCACTATCAGCTATCTTAGCCCTGTAAATATCTTTTTCCTGGCTAATGCAGACAATATCTGTCATGACAACCTCAGTGTTCATGATCCTTTGTGCTGCTGCCTTCACTTTTTGTTGAACTTCTGGCAGGGATCTAGCTCCAGAACCACGGATAATTATAGAGTCCTTTCTTTTCTTCCGCTCCTCCATCTCTCTCAACTCCTCTCTGATCTCTACTCTGAGCTTCTCAGGGCTAGTTTCAGATATACGAGCCTGAGTTGCCATGCCAGACCCCCCTGACATCAATGTCTGCACCTGGGCGGTCAGTGCCTCAACAGCCTTGCACAATGTTTTCACTGTCTGGTGCAGCTGCCCAAATGCTCCAGGACTCACCCCCGTCCCTCCTGAAGAACTGGAAGCACGGCAGTCAGTACAAATAAATGCAATGCCATCACCTCCATGTTCAATAATTGCCTGGACCACTGCCTCAGCTAAACCAAGGCACATTGTTGAAGGGTGAAACCAGCAGCTACACCTGTCACATCCTATGGCATCCAGGGCGACTGCGACATCACAAGTAGAGCACTTTGTGCTAGCTGAATCATTACCACCTGTCACCACATTTGCATAGGTTGTCCCATCATTAGTAGTAGGGTTAGTACTACTACTCTGGGATGACTGAGCTGCACCACGGGCACCACCTCCTCGTCCACGCCCCCTCTGCCCTCTGGACATGTTTGCTCAGGCAATTAGGGTTTACCAACCAGGTTACAAGTGGTGCAGGTGTCCAGTCCAGTCTGGTTGAGTCTTCCTTACAATGATGTCAGCTTGCACCTTCTGTACTTCCCACTTCTTGGTAGGAGCAAAAAGCCACTGGTGCTTCTCAGACCTCCGATGCCACCAGGACTGATGACGGCTGGGGAACGCATAGACTGCGGAGCTGTGCGCACCAGGCGCTAGGTATACACAGTTCAGCTGCTAATGGTTATGACGTCATGTACAAATTTACCTTGCATTGCCTGGTTGACAGACATATTTCAGAACAGAAAACGCTAATGCAGCCAATTCTGATCGGTGGCCTCCGGGACTCCGGAGACGTCTCTTAAAACTGTCAAAGTTTCCCACTATAGGGTGGCAGGAACACAGGTATTCCGAGACGTGGCTCCAGAGCCGGAGAACAGTGTTCTCAGTGCGCATGCGCATCATCTTGCAAGTTGCTGTTGGTGCATTGTTGTCGTCAATTCCGGTGGTTGAGATTGATGGAGTGTGTGAAGCTGTGGTCTGGCTGCTGACTGCTACAAAAAGTGATTAGTTTGAGTGGTGACCGTAAGTGGAATAACCAGCGTTTTTTTTCGGTGTTCTGTGTTTGTTTTTATTGATATCTTTGTTCCCACATTTGTGTCGGAGTACATGTGAAGCCCATCCTATTCAGTATGAACCCGGAGTGCAAAAATGTTTTCAGAGATAAACTCTCTTAAGAAGTGCCTTAATTCCCACCCTGCCTGTAGGTATAAAAAAAAAATAATCCAAAGAATCAAAATTTACCTTCATCGAAATATGTACCGAAAATGCCTCCAAGATGACGATTTAAAGGCTCTGAAGCATTATGCATTTTGAGTATGATAGATTCTGAAGCATTATCTGTTTTGGGCATTATAGGTCATTTTTGGACATAAAACCGATGGCGGCGCCTATAATACTTCCATTTTTCTCGGCACACCCCATCCAGACAAAAAGAGCAGTTTTGTATGCACAGACATTGAGAGCCAAGCGTCTCGGATCTAATGCTGATGCCCGAAACCGAGGCATGCAAAAAATCGAAACTTTGTTTCTGGCCAACAACTATCCACCCCACATGATCAAAGGAGCCAGGTTTCAGGTAACACACCCCGTGAGATATACACAGACACAAACGCGACGTTCGGACCCCAAAGACAACGCAACCTTCGTCAGCCTCCCATACATAGATGATAAGCTCACCAAAAAAATAACAGCGGCAATCAAAACCTCAAAACTATCACTACGTGTAACATGGCAGAGTGGTAAAACACTTTCAGAAACTCTGACCAAGTCCGCTCTCAACCCACACCCATGTCCTGCTGGGAGCAAGAAGTGTCACTGCTGCCTGGCAGGACTTCAAGGCAGATGCCACACACGAAACACAGTCTACATCATAACATGCCAGCTATGCCGATCATTGGACATCACGTATATAGGGGAAACAAAACGCATGGTTAAGGACAGATTTAATGAGCATTTAAGAGACGCTAAAAATAAAACCACTAACACCCCATTTGGCGAACACTTCAAAATAACTCACGTAAGCAGCACTTTCAACTCTAATACACTCAGTATATCCATTCTGCAAGTTTGCAAAGATGTAGCAGAGCTCAAAATCAGCGAATCGATAGAGATTAGGAACAAAAAGCCGTCATTAAACACAATGACGGCATCCTGGACCCTGATAAAACCAGTTCCATACACCGCCTGAGGCAAGCACATATGCAACACATAACCGCATCCACACACAGACATGCACACACACCTGGGTCGCAAGTTGACACATGTACACACACGGATCGTACACATTGATTTTGGTTTATGTTAATATGTATATGTATTTCACGAATATACAGATATTGTGATATGTGAAATGAAAGCGATTAATTGTTCGGTGTCACGAGGTGAACTTGGCGTGTGTTTTTGTGGCTTTTGTACCAAAGTATTCACTGTTGAGGAAGGCCCGTGGCCAAAATATATACAGTGTGATTTTGGATCTATTTCTGTACTTTAATATGAGCATAAGGTTATTTTATGCCTGTTTCTCACTCATAATCATGCTCAGTGCAGCACTGCACCTGACAGCTATTCTGCCTAGGGCTGGAATCTCCCCTGAGTGGAGCTCTAGGGCACTGGCGGCCAATGCCAGGGGAGGTAGGCTCTGCAATGAGTTAGGTTTGACTTTTGTTCACAAGTGGTGCAGGTTGTATGGCTCATCTGACCTCTATCAGAGGGATGGCCTGCACTTCTCCGAGAAGGGGGTGCAAGTGTTAGGCAAAGTATATGAACATGTCCTTCAGGGAAACTAGATAATGGGGTGGGGAGGGAAGAATTGGCATTGCCATCTCAGGGATATGCCAATAGTGACAGCATAGGCAATATAACCTCACAGTCAGCAAATAGGGGTAGCAGTAGATCAAGGGGGCAGAGTGGTAGCTCATCCAGAGATGATAAAGCTACTCAACATGAAAAAGCCAAAGAGGGTCATGGAACTTTTGTTAAGTGTATGATGCTTAATGCTCAGAGCATTGAATCCAAATTTGATGAGTTCAAGTGTTATGTTGCTGAGGAGAAACCATACTTTGTTTGCATTACTGAGGCATGGGTCAGTGAGGGATATTTTGGGGATAACTGGCAGGACTATGATATCCAGGGATACAATATGTTTTCATGCAATAGGGGTCCAGCAGTGAAAGGGGGTGGTGTAATGTTCTATGTGAATAGCTTATACAGTTCTCAAAAAGTAGCAGATGGGGTAAAAATGTGTCTGTGGAATTCATTTGGCTTGATGTTGCTGTGGGAAAAGGCAACAGCAATAAACTGAGGATAGGAGCTTTGTATCGATCAGGAACTCTGTGACATTCTCAGCAACTGGAGCTCGATAAGGTGATTTGTGAGGAAATCAGTAGAAACTTTCAGAATTCTTGGTGACTTTAATCTCTTCGCCCACGACCAATCGGCGTGAGAGATTGGCGACGCTATATGACTCAACGGTTGACGTGTCGTAAAACCAATAACCGGTGACTTTAATCTGAAAGGATATGAAAATGTTGGTGTTGGCTCCCCATCATGTAAATTGTTTAGGAAATGCCTTGAAGAGGACTTGTTCTTACACTAGTTTGTAACGGAACCAACCAGGCAGGTCTCATTTTTGGACCTTGTCTTCTCAGATTTAAGTGATTTAGTTCAAGACTTGACTGTAGGAGAAACTCTGGGAAGAAGTGACCATAACATAGTGAGATTCAAGGCACAGGTAGCAGGGACAATCAAGGATAATTTGGCAAAGATTCCAAATTTTAACAGGGCAGACTTTGACTGCATGAGAGAGGCTTTAAGTGCCATAAAATGGGAAGAAGAATTCTTTGATTTAAATGCCTGTGAAATGTGGGAAAAGTTCAAATCCTACTTGCGGGAAATTCAGATTAGACATGTCCCCCAAAAGCAAAGGTGCAAAAGAAGGGTAGGGAAGCCAGCATGGCTTACACCAGATGTGATGAAAGCAATTAAGGCTAAGAAAGATGCATTTATAGTATTTAAGGAAGCTTCAAATATCGTTAATCTAAGGTCGTATAAAAAATCCAGAGATTCTGTGAAGCAGAAAATCAGAGCAGCAAAGCGAGCAAAAGAATCGGATTTGGGTAGGAACTGTAATTGGGACAGTAAAAAGTTATTTAGTTTCTACAAGCTAAGTAAAGTTTCAAGCACAATTGGTCCACTGGAAGTAAATGGGACTATATTGAGTGAGGATGGTGAGATGGTTGAGGAGCTGAGCAAGCAGTTTAAAAAATCAGTGTTTACAGTGGAGGATGTGACTAATCTGCCAACCGTGAACCACAGTTCAGTGACAGGTGATCAGATACACGATGTTGATTTCATTGATAGTGATATTGTTTTCAATTATATCAGAAAAATAAAGCCAAACCAGGCAGCAGGACCTGATGGAATTTATGCTAGGGTATTGCAGGAAGCTGAAAAGGAAGTGGCAATTCCACTTAGTATAATATTTTGTAGATCAGTTTCACAAAATGAAATTCCAACTGATTGGAAAAGGGCAAATGTAGTTCCTATTTTCAAGAAAGGAGAAAGAGGGAAAGTTGAAAACTATAGGCCAGTAAGCCTCACATCCCTAGTCTGCAAGGCACTCAAATCAATTATCAAGGATATAATAGTTAGTTTTCTGGAAGGAAACAGATTGATTCAAGATACTCAACATGGGTTTAGAAAAGGGTGATCGTGTCTCACAAATCTCTTGGACTTTTTGAATTTTGCTACAGAACAATTTGATCAGGGAAATCAGGTTGATGTAGCATACCTTGGTGATAATATTTATCTGAAATTGGAAGATGATGCTTTTTATGGCCATCCCTGCTGCTTTGCCTAGTTTGTGGGTGATTGTAATGGTTGTATTGAGTGTTATTGGTGGTTGATGACAAAAAAATTTGGGGGGAGCAATCATAAATTTGAAGGTCAACACCTACAAGTAACCTGCATTTCATTTCCCTTGATGCAATGCTGGCACATGCAAGCCAATTGTGAATTATCAGTTCATTATAATACTTCTGTTACAGGGAGATATTTTTGGGTAATACAGTGTAAATAATGGTAAGACTAGTAGACTGTTTGGTAAGAACGGTACAAGTAATAGTGGTAATGGTTGCAAAAAAGTTTTAATAGCTTTAGATGTATATTCTTTATCTTTATTAGTTCCAGATATTTAGCTTTCAATATCTTTATTGTGATTCTGGTTCTGGTATTGTGAGTGAGGAAGAAACCTGAGCAAGCAGTGTTGGATTTTATTTTGTAATCCTGGATTTGGGGAGGATTTTTGGTCTTCTAATTAGGAAAGGGCAAGTTTCATTTTGTTCGTGTTATCGCCAACTCCCTTTTGTACTTTTCAGTGTATTTTCATCATTGCTATCAAGGAGCAGAGCTGCAACCAAGTAGGTGCCCGACTCTCCTCTCCTCTTAACAAATAAATGTACAAAAGATCAAACAATACATTTTCTGATTATACCATGGCAAACCAGAAATTTGCAGTGTGCTTTGCGCGCCGACAGTCATACAATGTCAGCTCAATGAAGAGCATCAGGAGTGTTGGAGATGCAGCTGGGTGACGGTCTGTGCGCGATGGTGCGACTCTGACGGTCACTGTTCAGCAGGTGCCATGGATGCCGCGTCCGACGTGAGCTCCAGCAGCGGCGCCGACAGTGCTGCCGACGACCAGGTTGTCTGCCGCGACTTCCTGCGCAATGTGTGCCGGCGTGGTCGGCGCTGCAAGTTTCCGCACCCATGCAACGAGCCGGAGCTGGCCGAGCTGGTCGGACGCCCCGAGCCACTCACCTTCTGCCACGACTTCCAGAACGGCCAGTGCGCGCGTCCCAGTTGTCGTTTCGTGCACTGCGAACGCGGCGATGTGGAGCTTTTCTGGCGCACTGGCGGTCTGCCCACCCACGCGCTCGAGTCTGCCGTCAAACGCGGCGCTGAGATCCGTGTCGGGCCACGCGACGTGCCAGTCTGCAAGGACTTCGCGCGCGGCGAGTGCGCACGCGGCGCCAAGTGCAAGTACCGCCACCTGTCGGTGACCGAGCTTGAGGCGCTCTGCACCGCTGGTGCCGACGAGCCAGCTGCGGACGCCGAGAGCGAGGCCGAGACGGAGCCGCCGGCGGTCAAGCGACAACACTTTGACGACTACTCGCGACGTGGCGTGGTGGTGCGTGACTACCGGCAGACGCCTCTCCCGCACCAGCCCAACCCGCATTCCATCATCGACTACCGTCAGATCGAGGACGACAACCGTATTCTACAGCGGCGCGTCCAGGAGCTGCAGAAACAGGTGCGTGAGGCGGCGCGGCCGGCACCGACGTTTTCGAACCTCCACCGACTGGTGGCACCACACAGCTCTGGTGCTACCCTATTACATAGCAACTCTCCCTCTCTTGGTGCGGTCGGTCTTTTTAAATGGTCTGCCGCCCATGATCAGGTGGTCAGTAGTCCTACTCTTCCCCAATGACTGCATGAACCTTACATGAAACCCTAAAATAAACAAGAAAGCCATAGCACTTCCAGCTAATAGACAGACAGATAAACTTGAGTACAAAAGGCAATGTTACAGGAAATGCACCCACCAATGTGGAATGCTGAAAGTAGCCATGCCCAAGGAAGGCCATTGTAGGTGGTGGATACATCCAAGAAGAAAGGAACTTAAAGCTGGAAATATAAATGTGAGTGCCTAATGTAACAATCTAGTAATGGACAAGTAATGGTCATTTCGGATATATTTTTCATGCCTCTTATGGAAACAAATGTTTCAATCGTTCCTGTGTAGGTTTTACAGGGCTAGAGTCCATGGTAAGCATAGCCTTGCCACATTGACACTGAATGCACCCCCCCCCCCCCCCATTAGAAAGGTCAAGTTTTTTTATAGAACAATGTCGACGGAGAGATTAGCGTAGCCACGCATCTGGCCACAGCCGGCTGGCGCCTGCACCTCCGATCTTGCCCGACCACTGGCCAGTTGCCAAGTGACAACCCTAGTCGGAGGCGGTAAGGCGACTCGTGTTGAGCGACTCGACCGGTTGTGCCAAGCCGGTTTCTTAGTTTGTATTCGAATGTGCTACGGGAGGAGCTATGGTTGGATATGCATATTCGCATACAGACTTCCATGGCTTTACACATCATACAGATGCACGTGTATACGCAGCGCAGTGGCCGGCGGTTTTCGTTTGGTAGTTTCAAATCAGTTTCTTTTCCCACATTTCACCAAGCACGTGCACGTGTTTTGCTCATTTGGCCATGCTATTTTTGTTGACCATGCTGACTCCTGAAAACTTTCGAGTCCAGGGATTCCTGGCCCGCACGCTTGTCGTGCCGGAGTTTGTGTGCGGCTTGGTAGTGTTGAACGTTATCAGCCACAACCGGATCCCTGTTTACCTGCAGTGGAAGGACATCCATGGCGGTGCGCAACTCGCGCCCACGCATGGCACGAAACGGATATATCCCGGTCGCCGGTGCGCTATGGCCCGATAGCTTTGCAGGAACTTCTGCACGTATTTGCTCCTTGGCTGCTTCTGTTCGAGACGTACTTGCTTGCTGTTGGGGTAGAGCAATTCTCGGTTGCGCGCCGACAGGCGCTGCTACTTAATGTTCTCGGCACGGAGGGGCAGCGAATCTGCAATAGTCTGCCACCGTCTGTCAAGTCGGAAACAGAAACGGACTTAGCGCGTACTACGTCCATTTTAAGTGAGTGTTTCACACCGAAGACGAACATTGTGCTGAGAGGTGTAGGTTCAGAAGCCGTGGCCAGTTGGTCAGTGAAACTACAGCTCAATGGGTGAGTGTATTGCGTCAGATGTCGGCAACTTCTAATTACGAAGACATGGCCGACGAATTCATTCGGGACCAGGTGGTAGAAAAAAACCCTGTCATCTCGACTACGCCAGCGTGGGGACGAGTGGTCTAGGGGTAAGATGCTCGTCTCACAATCGAAAGGTTGTGGGTTCGAGTCTCACCTGTCGCTACTCTTCGCCCGCGACCAATCGGCGTGAGAGATTGGCGACGCTACATGACTCAACGGTCGACGTGTCGTAAAACCAATAACCAACCGACTACACCAGAGTCTGCTTCTGGAACCAACTGGACCTGGCAAAGACTCCATTGCGTCGACGCTAGAGACAGAACGTTAAGCTGCAGTCATGCAAGGCTCCTACCATGGTGAGATCCCATGGTGATACCATGGTGAGACAGTGCAAACGGGTGGAGAGCGTGTACACGGCAAGACAGCCCGCCCCACTCGATGCCAACAGGCGGTGCCCCCTGTGGTGCTCGGTGGTTCTCGCTCTCGGAGTGCAGCAGCACCACCAGTGCAGAGGGCGGCACCAAAGTGCTTCTGTTGTGGTGGAAAACATTATGCAAAGTCACCCAACTGTCCTGCCAAGGGACAAAAATGCCACAACTATGGCAAAGGTGGACACTGCGAACATGTGTCGTGGAGCAAGGGCAGTTGCAGGCATCCATGCTGTATTTAATGTATCGTCAGTAGGTGTGACAAAACTGAAGGTACCTGTGTCTGTGCAAGGACGTGGTTTCATGGAAATGGTAGTAGATACAGTATCACTAGTGTATCTAGTGCCAAGACACTGGGTACGTGAGGTGCCACTGGACTGTTTACATGTCTGTCAAACTGTTGACTGTTTACATGCCTATCAGGGTGTTCAAGTGTTGGGTGCATGTAGTGTGCAGATGAAGTGTAGGGGGGTTGAGCGTATTGCCAAGCTATATGTTGTGCCACATGGGGTTCGACCTGATGAAAGTGTTCGGAGTGAATGTTGTGGATAGCAAGGTATGTGGTCTGTCGCAGGCTGAACATCCTGATCATCCTGCCACTTTGGAGGCTCCAAAACATGTCACAGCTCCCATAACCGGTTTCCAGCACAGAGTGACCATCAACCCAGTCATTCCACCAGTCCGTCAGTCCCTCCGCAGGCTTCCTTGGGCCATCCGCGACCAGGTGAGCACCAGATTGCTTGAACTAGAGCAGGCTGGCTGCATAGAGCATGCTCAGGCATCATAGTGGGTATCGCCAATGGTAGTAGGCAAGACAATAAATGGTGGCATTTGTATCTGCATTGACCGGGGGCAGGTCAATCGTGCTGCTGTGATTGATGGGTATCCGTTGCCTCACATAGAGGATATGTTGTATGGCCTGCATGATGCTGAGTGGTTCACTAAGTTTGACCTGGAAGATGCTTACCACCGGGTTGAATTGCATCCAGATAGCCGCAACTTGACAACGTTCATAACTCATCATGACCTGATGAGGTGGACCCGTATCCCCTTCGGTCTAGCCTCTGCGGGACCATGTTTCCTGCAGGTCATTGAGAACACCCTGAAGGGTATTGATGGTGTTGCAGTGTACGTGGATGATGTAGTGGTGCATGCCTCCACGCGCACATTGCATGGTCGCAGTGTAGCGAAGTGGAGGAGGCATTCCGTCTTCACAGGATGCGGGTAAACGAGGAGAAGTGTTGTCGCAGAGTGACCCAGATCCAGTTTCTCGGGTACTGGTAGCAGCAGGTGGAATCCGCATAGATCCAGAGCGAGAAGCTCCACTGGTGCAGTGCACGGATCCGACCGCTGCTAAGGAGTTGCAGTCTTTCCTTGGCGCCGTCAGCTACCATTCACGATTCGTGCCGGGTTTCTCCACCTTGGTGGATCCCCTGCGATTTGCTCTACAAGCCGAACCATTCGAGTGGAAGATATACCATTGGGAACTAGTGCAGGGGGTAAAAGCGGCGATTTCTGACGCGCCGGCCTTGTGTTCTTTCGACCCTGCTCTGCGTACCATCCTCACTTGCGATGCTAGCGACGTAGGCTGTGGAGCACGTCTCAGTCAGCTGTCGGATGCTGAGGTCGAGCAGGTTGTCTGCTATGGATCCACAACTTTCTCTTCTGCTGAGAGTCTTACTCCGTCGTGGAAGAGGCTTTGTGTTGTGTGTGGGCGGTTGAGAAATGGGGTCCCTTCCTGTGGGGTAGGATATTTCTGTTGCGCACTGGTCATGAAGCACTTTGCTCCATTTTTGGTCCTAAGGGTTCCAATTGGGTTGGACGTCGAGTGACCATATGGGGGGGGGGGGGCAAGGTTGATGGAGTTCAGTTTTGACGTCCAGTACATTCCTTCAGTCGCTAACGTTGTTGCAGGGGGGCTTTCCCGTCTGCCTGTTCCGCAGTGCGATTGGGACGATGATGATGACTTGCGGATTGCTCACATCGTGTCCTCCATTGCCGAGGACGAGTTCTGCGCTGCGTCGGAGGCCGATGAATGTTTTTCGGTTGTCCGACAGTACGAGCTGGACGGATGGCCGCGGTTTCGTCGCGAGGTAGACGAACGGGCCAGCAGCGTTTTTTTTCTTCCTGTGCGGGACGAGTTGTCCGTGCAGGGATCACTTCTGTTCCGAGGAGACCGACTCGTGGTAACGAGCGTGCTGCAACGCCAGGTGGTAGCTAATGCCCACGAGTCGCGTCAGGGGCCCAGTCGTACAAAACGGCGCCTGCGAGAACGTTTCTGGTGGCTATCGATGGACCGGGAAGTTGAGGCGCTACTTCGTGTCTGCACGCTGTGTACTACCCACGAGAGCCATGTCAAGCCGTGCCGTCCACCCTTACAGGCTATTCCTCTACCCGCCGGTCCATGGCGGAAGGCCATGGTCGATCTCATTGGCCCTTTGCAGGGTAACGCTACGGTATCGTGGTATGCGATGTCTACAGCCGATGGCCCGAGGTTGCGTTATGTTCGGATGTCCTCGCGAGCACAGTAGTGGATTTCCTCACCTGTGTGTTCACCAGGGAAGGAGTACCTGAAGTGTTGGTGACAGATAACGGCCCGCAGTTCCGGTCGGCAGAGCTAGCTACCTACCTGCATTCGGTGGGGGTGGATCACATATTTAGCTCCACCTACTCGCCACAAACCTGTGGTATGGTCGAACGCTTCAACTGTACGGTGAAGGCCGCGATCCAGACGGCAGTTCTTCTAAAGTAGCCAAGGAGTAAATACGTGGAGAAGTTCCTGCAGAGCTATCGGGCCACAGTGCACCCGGTGACCGGGATATCCCCGTGTCGTGCCATGCGTGGGTGCGAGATGCGCACCGCCATGGATGTCCTTCCACTGCAGGTAAACAGGGATCCGGTTGTGGCTGGTAACGTTCAATACTACCAGGACGCATACAAACTCCGGCACGACAAGCGTGCGGGAACGCTTCCCACGTGGGAAACCAGAGATGTGGCGCGGGCCAGGAATCCCCGGACTCGAAAGTTTGCAGGAGTCAGGCCGATTCGTGTCGCGGCCCGGACAGGTCCCGTCAGCTACCGCCTGGACGACGGTCGGAGGGTGCATGCCAGGGACCTGACGGGTGCTGTAGTCGTGCAGGAAGAGCCACCGTATGCGGTACTGGATGCGCCACCCGTCGCAATGGATGCTAGGGTTTCGCACGGTTCTCCATTTTGTGCTCGGAGTCCGGTCGAGCCAAGTTCTACAGAGCCCAGTCCTCTGCCGCGGCGAAGTACAAGGACGGTGCGACCCCCGGAGAGGTACTCACCTTGACTGAACCGTGATGTGTGTCTTGTGTGCTGACGTTTGCTGATGTTACCCAGGACACGTAGTTTTTTTTTCCGAGACGAACGGTTGTTGTGTCCCGTTGCCATACTAGCGGAACGGCGTCGAAAGTGTATTTGTTTACTTTCATGATATGTTTCGAAAACTGGCGTATGTTCGGCCATTGCGTTATTACAGGACAGGTTCTCTCCAGTGTTTTCATAACTTGCATGCATTTAAATACACAGACCGAAGTCGTGGCATGAGTGTGTTACGATGCGTTAAGCGCAATCATACAAGACGCAACAATTTTCGTATTTGTTTATTTTTTTGTTTTTTGTTTGCTGTCGCTTTAACCTGAATTTTGCCTCCTACACTTAATTCCTGTTATCTAGGTTCTGAAATATGGTGATTGCATGCATATTCTCATGCAAGCGATAGAACACATATGCTACTAGTCAGCATCACATCTGGTTCTCCTAGATTGCTTTTTTGATCATTTCCATATTTTTCCTAGTTGTCAGTTTAAAGTTGATCCTTCCTGTCCTTCACCACTTAGAATGGGTGCGTCTTTCTGATGTGCGGGCAAATATCGACTGTGCAGGTCAATTCGGTTGTTTTTGGTAAACGAACTTTGTCGTCATCTGTCTGCTGTTTTACTTTGTTGTTTGCCCTGCTATTTTCTTCTCGAATACCCTTCATGTATTGTTCTTTTGGAAATTCCGATTCTGTTTCCTGAATTTATTGTTTCGCTTCGTCCATACACCTCCGACCTACATTCTACCTCAATTTTATCAGTAATGACTAGTGCCTTAACCTGAGATCTAGACTGCTAATTTGTTAGGTGATTCTTTGAGGTGATGTAAGAATATCATAGTAGATCTGAAAATATATCTGAGAAAAGGCAATGAGAAGTATGGTTCAGCTTCCTGAGTTGGTGCGTCGCTTTAGCCTTTGATGTCGTCAGCTGGCACGTCTGGCGCACGAAAAAAACGAAATCAAAATTAAGCGCTTACATGATGTCTGCCCAATACGCCATGTCGGGAGGCGATATTAACAAGGGATCTTACTTATCTTAACATAAAGAAAATATGACAAATAAACTGCAGTGTTCTTGGCTGCATCTGCTTGTGTTCATTTGAGCTTCCCAGACAAGTGACACTTTTTTTTTGCCAACCCTGAGATGTATTACCTGATGCCAATACTGGGCTGTGCAGGTGGACGATCTAACTACCACCAATGAATTTCTGCTGGACCAAAACGCCCAGATGCGGTTGGCCAAGGCGCAGGCCGTGTCGGGAGTGACCAGTCTGACAACAGTCACCGTACCTGCCGTCACCATGGCCAACAGTATAGCCGGAGGCGGTGTGGCCGCTACTCCGCTCACTATGTGCCCCATCAGTCAGCCTATGGTGGCCGGCGGCGGCACCACCCAGGTGAGATTGTAACTGTGATTGGAGCACCGCCCAGCTGAGATGATGGCTGCAGTTGGACCTGACAACCAACCACGTTAGCGTCAGTGAGTCGTCGGTGAGTCAATGAGTGAATATCCAAATTTTGGATGTTTGTCGCAATCGAGCACATCGCAACGCCATAACAATATGCATGATCCACTTTAGAGCAGAGTAGAGAAGGTAGGTGGAGGAGGAGACCTGGCCTGGCCCTCCGTATGTGGCCATGCGTAGCTGGTTTTCCGCAACCGCGCTAATGTTAGATGAATGAGCAGACTCACTTCACGTGGCCGTATTCCACCGTCACCTGGACACAACTAATATGATCCCGCCGCCGCCGATGACCTCGGTCGTCGCAGCGACCGGGGAGGTCATTGAAAGGGGTTCACTCAGAGGAAGGCCGGAGACGCGTCCAGAACCGAGTCAGAGTCTCGCTGCCATCCACATTGTTGACTGATCGTAACAGCTGATTGGTTGTGGTGTTGACAGATTGTGACAGTTGACTGGCGGTGCTGTTGACAGGTTGTGACGGTGCCCGGTAGCATGACCGCCGTGCCCGTCACCCTCACCCATACGCCTGGCTCCACGGGGACTATCGCCGTCAGTCTGGCTCCCGTCTCCATCACACAGCCAGGAGCCGTCGTCTCTATGGCAAACATCAACCAGGCCGCCGCCTCCATGGCCTCCATCAACCAGGCAACCATGGCCTCCATCAACCAGCAGAGCGCGTCTATGGCATCCATTAACCAAGTGACCATGGCATCCATCAACCAGCAACAGGGGGCTGCTGCTTCCATGGCCAACATCAATCAGGCAACTATGGCCTCCATCAACCCGATGGTCACCATGGCCTCCATCAACCAGCAGCAGAGTGCGGCCGCATCCCTGGCGAACATTAACCAAGCAACCATGGCGTCGATGAATCCGCTGGGCGGAAACATGGCCCCAATGAACCAGCCGGTGGCCGCATCCATGTCGTCGCTCAACCCAATGGCATCGATGAATCCGATGGTGTCGATGACGTCGATCCAGCAGCCGGTGGCGGTGGCATCTATGGCATCTATCAACACGGCAGCAGCGGCCGCCGCCGCGCAGGTCAGTCCTCTTCCCCGGACAGTTGCCTGGCAGCAGGTCAGTCCTCTCCACTGGACAGTCACCAGGAGGCAGGTCAGTGCTCCGCGCCTGACAGTTTCCGGGAGGCAGGTCACTCCTCTCCATTGGACAGTCACCAGGAGGCAGCTCAGTCCTCTCGACTGGACAGTCACCAGGAGGCAGGTCAGTCCTCTCCACCGGTCAGTTGCCTGGCAGCAGGTCAGTCCTCTCCACTGGACAGTCACCTGGAGGCAGGTCAGTCCTTTCCTCCGACAGTTTCCGGGAGACTGGTCATTCCTCTCCACTGGACAGTTGTAGGGAGACAGATCAGTCCTCTCCATTGGACAACTTCCAAGAGACAGGTCCTTCCTCTCCACTAAGAAGCTGCCAAGAGACAGAACAGTCCTCTCCATTGGACACTTACCGTGGGACAGGACACTCATCTCCGCTGGACAGCTACCGTGGGACAGGACACTCATCTCCACCGGATAGCCGCCGTGGGACAGGACAGTCGTCTCCACCGGACAGTGTGTGTGATTTGGGTTTTAGGGCACATCGACCATGGTAGGTCATTTAGCGCCCATAACAGAACAGGGAACTACTTAGTCAGAGCCGTATCTTAGTATTATGGTTGGGTGACTAGTTTTTACTGACCTGAATATATTATCAAAAATCCAATTTTTCTGAAGTATTGACACACCTTTCCCAAGCAGTCCGAGTCGTCTCGAAGGAGACTGGGGAATGTCCTGCTGGTTCCGAGGTACTGGGCTCTCTCCTGTTCGTAGTGCCGACATGTGAGAATGTGACGTACCGTTAGTGGAGAATTGCATCGTGGGCAAACTGGCTTGCTTTCATTTATGAGGAGGTGGCAGTGTGTGGTGTATGTCTGTCCGATTCGGAGTCGTGCCAACGCCACCTCCTCCGCTCGTATTTTCCTGGAAGACGAGGGCCAGTATCCTACTCGTGGTTTGATTTCTTGGAGTTTGTTAGTACCTATGGCGTCCCAGCTGCTTTGCCATTTCTCCTGCATGTATTCTGAAAGCCGCCCGGATGTTGAGAGGAGGGGAATCCTTGTGCATATGTGTGTGCGGAAGTAGGTGCATTCTGTGCAGCTGCAGGCTGTATAGTCGAGGAACAGTTCCAACTACCATCGGGCAAAGGTGGCAAGCATTGGTAAATATATATATAATGGTGTTGCTAGTTCACACTTATCAACACCAGATGACAATGCAGTAAGTTCAACGAAAATTATATTTGTAGGGTAATTCTTGACCCCTGGCGTGATGATAGACTAGTAGGACCTTCGCGAACCGCAATTAACCCGAAGTGAAGAAGCGCAAGACTCGTCGTTAATTTAAACTTACAACGAATAGCGCGAGGCCGAAATATGATGGGTATTGGCGGCGATTTAGTCCGTGTCCGCCAACACCTTACTTCAGCAAGTACAGACTACCTCGTCCGTACGTAAGCGCCGAGAGAACCGTGTCTCTGCGTTGGTGTATTCATCCAGACTGTCAACCGTTGACTGACCACCTCTCAAACAGCACCCTCTGAGCCGACAAGTAGCGCCGCCTTGCGGCTGTATCCTCGCAGCGTGATTGGCGGGCGGGTACGACCGCTCGCCCGGCATTGGCGATACGTCACACATGACGCCCACTGGCAGTATGGCCGCAAGGGAGTGATTCATTCTCACCCACGTGCAGAAGGCACATTCTTTTGCCTGGCCATTATCTAAACCGGATACAAGATGGTACACACAGCCAAAACATTGCGATAACAGTCATCGGTGAATCACGCTACATTCCTTTCAGTGCGGCCAGAGAGATAATTAATTTGAATCACGTTACATATTATATTTTGAATACATAGCGTTTGAGCAGAATGTCTTGGTTGTGGCAAATTAATTTCAAAATGGTTCCGCGAGGTAGGTTCGGGCGGTAAGTGGTGCGGCGGGTTCGAGCTGGGTGTTTTTTCGCTTGTGCGCCTTCAGGGTCAGTGTGTCAGGTCACCATTTCCTCTCCCCGCAGCAATTGTCCTTCACGAAGATGGGTCCCTTTTGATGCCGAGGATTGCGATCTTCAGTGTGGGGTTATATATCTTTTGACGGAGCTTCGAATCGTTACGTCTTCCAGGATAGTATTGCGCGAATCACGTGATTGGCATCAAAGCAGCTTATGTTGAGAGTTCAAGCTGTGTAATATCTACCTGGACAAGAGTGGGGCACGGTTGTGTACGGCTATCCTTGTCCAAGCCCCTTGCTCCTCCTGACTTCACCCCAGGGTTAAAATATTGGTTTTAGGTGTGAGATGTCGAAACGAGCACAGTAGGATGTCGAAATTTGACATGGAATTAGTCATATAAAATGTTTCTGAAATTGCTTTGCGAAATGTTCGTGTATCACCATTCCTTGTCGAGAACACGAACATGATACTTATAAACGAGATACTGTAAGAAAGGAAACACGAGGACTTCATAAGCACGCATCAAGGATCAGGATGTCGATACTTCTTGGACAAGGATGTCGATTGAGTGTTCAGAAAGTGGTATATTCCACCCCATTTCACGAATAATTTCTCACTGCTTCACCCCACTTGTGGGGCAGATTCGGGCAATTGAGGTGGGTGCACCTGAAGTTATATACCGCCAAGCAAGCTTGCATCCTCCCGTTTGAGGACATGCAGTCAATATATAGATTAGCATATGCTGCAAGCTCCTGGCTTCCATCGCAATGATTTACCGCGTTGGAACCAAAGTTTTAAAGTGTCCGAACATACCCACCTACCCCTCTTTCG